>APFE031560062.1:88615-116485 GCA_000404065.3 Pinus taeda | reverse complement strand
AGCCCAACAGGGGTCTAGCAACAATCGAACAATGCTACACCGCAGGTTCCTAGTTGTAATTAACAAGTAGGTGAGAATAACTTACTTGGATTCCAACACTTGTTTGTCGAAGAGATATTCCTCTCGCTCCTTCACTCCAGCCGATCATGATTCCCCGCTATCTTTGCGGACGAACACCTGCACAAGAAAAAGAAAGCAAACAAGAACGTAAAATCTACTAAAAACAACTATGTATCGGTCAGGAAAGATACAATTTGCATGAATCATTCATTGAACACATGTAAATGGAACCATAAGAGTAGTCATCTATCTTTATTGACAAAAAGTAGACTAAGGTACAACCGATGTCCTGACGTTGCGTCCTTCCCTAGAGGGTCCAGCCAGTGTGTCTCCCAAGCATTCACCTTTAGATCAAACTCCCAAGTCACAAAGTCTCTCTCTCACATACAAGGCCACTAGCTTATGACCTTCTCTAGCTCAAAGAAATCCTCACACCACACACTAAATGCCTACAAGCAGCACTCAAATGCACTAAGAATTCCTTCAACAAAGTCTATATGTTCCAAAAACTAACTGCTCATGGGCAATGGAGGAGGCTTATAAAGGAGAAGGGGTCTCCATGAATAGACAAAGGATGAGATTTCCTCCAAGAAAAGTGGGTGGTCAGTCGAACAGACATGCCAGAGAAAGGATGGCGACCTCAACAATGCTAACAACCAGTTCTGGAGGGATCTGGAAGGCTGGTTGTTAGAACAAATTCGCCCAAACAAGATCAGTGCGGAAAACCCGTGAACTGCCGCGCTGACATCGCTAACCGCTGTAGAAGAGGTCTGGCCAGCGCGAAAAGGATAAACGGAGGAGGCGCTGTTCGTGGAAATGGGACCAGCGCGGAAAAGACGTGTGCTTCCACGCTGGCAGCGCAACAGATACACTGTCCTCCGCTCGTCAGCGCGGTTATGTTACTAACAGTCGCGATGATCAATTTGACTTAGGCAAAGAGGGTTTTTAGCCATTTTGAAGAGCATGAGTATAGGTGAATGTGGTTTTATGGCACAGTAAAGAGACTGACATGATGGCGGTGACATTTTACTGTGTAACACTTTGGATGACAAGCTGACTGAGAAAGGGAAGGAGGCGGAGCTGACGGGTGAGAATATAAGAACAGAGGAGCCCAACAACACCAATTACCCAGGCAAGCTTCCAAATAAGTTGAGCCAGGAAAGGGTGTAGGAAGAACCTCGAGCGGAGGTGAAATGAACCAGTGACAATGGCGTAACATAGAAATAAAGCCATACATAAAACCTTACACAAATGCTCTTGAACCAGGCGCTCATAAATACTGAACTATGTGACCAACATACCGTTGTGCAGCAGATTAAATTGTGTGCGTTTGAAGGTGTCTGCCAGCCCGAGGCGCATGTGATGGGGGTCGTCCGCCAGCCTGCTGCAGGGCCAGCTGCCTGCTCTGTGCGGCCCCTCATAAATAACATTTATTACCACCCGCATCCGGGTATTTTGGAAATTTAATTACATCATAACCAAAGTTTTTTTTTTCGAAGAAAAAATCATATATTTATTCAACCTAAAACAAGGAACAAATTTACACTTTGCAAATGTTGTTAATAATTTGATCATATCATCCTCTCGGTTAAGAAATAAAAATAAAATGTAAAAATATATATAAATTTGTCGAGTTTAAGTGTGATAAAAATCACTTAACTTCCCTTATTTTCCCTTTTTTTCTTAGCCTTTTGCTAAAACCCCATGAGTGTGATCAATTGTCACCACATCCAATTCATTTCTAGCAATATTCAAAGAGACTTCTTTGTCTGAGTGTGAGCCCTCAGATACATGGGATATTTTTATGCTCTCCCCAACTCCGGTACCCTTTTCATTTAATGTTTCCTCTTTCTTCTACTATGTTTCTTTAGTCTCTAGTAATTCAATGCCATTCCAGATGTGGTCATGGTTCTTGATTGATCCCCAACTTATCCCTCTACTTTGCTACCATGTTGTTCTTGTGCATCTCTATTTGGATTTTTTTTCAATAGTCTCTTCTTATTCTTCATAAAGGTGAGGGTAAGATACTTGTCATCCCTTTGGCTTATGGGCCTACCTCTTTTTCTTTTTGGGTATTCATTTTGCCTAAGGATATGTATTATGCAAAGGTCATGTTTGAAAACATTATATATTTGACTTTTAAATTTTGTACTCATAATATACAACCTAGGTCCACTGAAAGTTTTTATGTTAAAGTTGGATACAATCATGTAGACCTTTACTAAGGTCACTCTCTACATAAATTTTGACAAATGTAAAAATACCTTTTTTTGTTCTGTCAAATTCCATCTTTTTGAGTTTTCCTAGAGTTTTTCTAATATCCTTTAGGACTTGATTGTGCTAGAAAGGAAGAGGGAAATTTTGTAATCTAACCCAAAACGAATTTGTTGTGACCACCATGCTTTTGGAATCAAAATTTGGGAACCATGGGGTAATGAAGATACTAGATCTACCCCAAAACCACATCCCATCATTTTAGGGCTTTTTCCATATAGTTCATTCTATCAAACTGGACTATGGAGGTCTTCCCATTTAAATTTTTTAAGAGGATATGATATTTTCTATTCTTTTCTTGTCTTTGGCCTAGATCTAGAGATAAAATACACAAGTGTATCTTGAGGGAGGGTGGAGCCCCTATGTGAGCCATATCTTCCAAAAGAGGTTGCTCCTTCAAAAAATGTAGATCCTATAGGACAGAAATCTACACATGGAAAAATATAAGTCGAGAGCCCTTCTTAGCATTGTCCACATCCATTTATCACTTCATGAGAAATGAAGCCATCTCAGCCCTATCCACATTCAAATTTGCAATAATAAAGAAATAAGGCTGCAATGTTTTTGTATGTTTCATACTTCTAATAGATATGCATACCTCAAGGTGCTTATTATATGGATGATCCATGGATCCATAATAATATAGATCCTTGTTGTAGAAAAACTCCATAGATTTGTGCCAATAGTTTCATTCTTGAGTTTTAAGCACAGGACTGTGGGAGAGCCTCCATTTTTCCGTAGGAAGAATCAATAACAAACCACTTACAATATTGTGGGGAGAGCAATATAAACTTTCCCTTTCCATGGATCTCCTACATTTCCTGTAATAGGCTCATGGAAAGTGGTAAGATTAGTTGAAAGTCTACACGAAAAAGCCAAAGTTCTTGACATTTCTCTCCCAACACCTCACATAAACAAAGTTACATGAAAAGGCATAGTCATTTTTAATAATAATAAAAACTTGAATTTTTATTATTATATATAAGTTTGTATGTGTAAGATTAATAAGATTTTTTACTTTAAATATTTTTTATCATAAATGATTTTACATTTTTTAAAATTAATAATAACTTGGTAAAATTTACTTTAAGTTTACATACATACATACATACATACATACATACATACATACATACATACATACATACATACATACATACATATATATATATATATATATATATTATATATATATATATATTATATATATATATATATGGGATCAAATTTTACAATCTTACTAATAAAGTAGGTATATATTAATATTATCTATTTTATTTATTTTAAAATAAAAGTATGATATTTATGTCATTGCATTTTCTTTATCTTTTAATCATTTTTTCATAATTTATAGAATATTTACTAGTCTATATCTATCTTAAATCCAGATCTATCAAGTGCTAAGAGGGATCAAATTACTGAAAGTGAATCCTCTTTTTTTAGTGTAAAACTTGAGCAAAAGTTTGCACCTCGAGATATTTGATCCCTCTTGACACTTGATAGATACAAAATTAAGATCGATCTATCTTGGTTTTGACACCCCCCCTCCCACACACACACATTTTATTTTTATTTGACCTAGTCAAATTATTTACATAACATTACAACATCTCTTCCATAATTTTATTTTAAACTGTCCTATATCCATCTTAAATCTAGATCTACCAAGCGTTGAGAGGGATCAAGTCTAGAGTTAATATGGATCTAAGATAGTACTACTGCATTACATAATGCATTTACTCAAGCCTTCAAATAATATTCATCTTAAAAAATACCATGGACAAATATGATGGAAAAAACTATGGGTTATGAAAATCTAGAGCCCAAAAGCTATCAACGATACATTATTAATTATTTTATTTTTATTTTTCTGAGTCAAAATGTTTAGATAACATAAGCATAACATAAAATGACATTACAACATCGAGTCTAACATAGTAGGTTGGAGAGCATCTCTCGATGCAACCATCCTAGATCCATCTTAAATTTGGATGTACTAAGCACCGAGAGGGATCAAATCTAGACTTAAGATGGATCTAAGGTGGTACTCTTTCATTCCATAATGGATCTACTGAAGCCTTTAAATAGGCTTCATCATAACAATACCATGAAGAAATGTCATGGGAAAAACTATGAGTTGTCAAAACCCGGAGACCAAAAACCGCCAATAGTAAACTATTAATTTTATTATTTTATTTTATTTATCATTTATTCGAATAAGTCAACGTTTTTACACAATATAACATTATAGGACATTGTGACATCTCTTCTATACTATGCTAGAGAGTTCCCCTCGGTGCAATAACTAGAGCATCCATATAAATTAAATAGCTAGTAAACATTGATAGGCATCAAAATTTGTTTTAATAATACATTATTATTATTATTATCAATTAAAAAATAGTTTATAAGTTAAACATATATACATTTAAAAAAAATGATTCTAATCACGAGAGTCACCCATTTTAACATAAATATTCTTAATATGTAAATATGCTTTGACAATATAATGGGCCAATACCATGGCTTATGAATACCACATGCCCAAAAAACCATAACTCATTTCATATGAAAATTGTTCATATAATATTATTTTTAATTAATAACTTTAATTAAAAGGACAAAAAGGGCAAAACTAATTTGGAAATAAATTCAACCTTTAATTTGTGAATACTATTAAGTATTCTATAATATTCCGTGGAAGTTAAATCCATACCGTCCACGTAACAATTATCGAGAATTTCTTTTCTCCCTATAAAACAAAGAAATAACCCAAACGATATTAACTTATTTTCTTTATTAATTCACCATGACCTACAATTTTTTTGCAATTAGAAGAAGAAGAAGAAGATTGTTGATGAAATGTGAATAATAAGGATGACCACATTATTAATACTCCCTTTCTTGTGTAATTAGTTTTTATTTAATTATTTTAAATTATTCTAAATACTTATCCTAATTTTGTTAGAAATTTTAAATTAATTATTGACATAAATAATAATACTAATAATGAATATTACATATTTTACTTTCCTTATGTGTGTGTGTGTGTGTGTGTGGAAATCATTAACTAGAACATATAATCATTGATTTTACAAAGGATTGCATAGCATTGTTTCCAAGAAAATTCCTTTTGGTCTAATATGATACCCTGCAAACCATAATGAGCAAGGCTAGCTAGGATTTGAACCAAGGTGGGTGGAGTTGCCCCTCCTTCCAATAGACTACCCCTAATAAATTTGTTGATGAACAGTCTTGATGGGCCTTAGTATTACAACAAGAATGTTACAACTCATGAGCTGATCAACTTTAATTACCAATTTGGAGTTCTTACAAACTTAAGAGGTATCAATACTATATGTACAATAAGAAATATTCTACTGCGGGTGATCTGATGCAGTGTAGAGAAGTTAAGATGTATAGAGACCACTATGCTACAGGAAATACCTAAAAGATTTAGTAAATGAAAAGCATACCTATTCTAACTTTCATGAAAGGAAATGACTAAAATAGAACCTAACCTAATGCATAAATTTAATGATATAAAGGAACCCTAATCAAATTGTAGGAAAGTAAATGACAAAAAGAAATGCTAATCTATTGTGGAGAAAGTAGATGACAAGATGAAATCATAATCTAATTTACATAAAGTAATTATGTGCTATTGCAAGAAATGAAATGATATAAGTAAACCATATTCTACTTCCAAGAAGACAAAGCAAATGCTTAAGAACGTTTAAGGTGAACTAATCCTATTTTATCTAACAAATATCTGAAGCACCGTAACCTAATTGCAAGAATGAAACTATAGGCATGAACGAAAATTATGTAAGGGGTATATGATCCTCTAAACTCCATATTCAAGGTGTAAATGAAATTTTAAGTTATTAGGAATGAAGGAAAAACTTTGGAAGCAATTTTGGAGGTGATTAGAAGCAATCTACATATAGCTACAAGATGCCCTATTTCGCTATTAGAAACATATGAGAGAAATTTTATGAAGCCTAGGAGCCGTTTAAAGGGTGAGAAATGTGGTTGAAGGTTATGAAAAGGTGAATGGGGCCTTACTAAGCTTAGGAACACTCAATGAGCTAACTTATGCAAGGAATAAACAAGACTAGATGCTTCTTGTAGCTCGGTTAGGCAGTTTTCAGCAAGTGGGTAGTTTGCAAAGATGAAGAGTAGCAGAAGAAAAAGTAATGAGATGAATAATTCCAATGCATTAAAGTTATACTACTTCAATATATGAAACAATATATCCCATATACAAGAAAATAACTTGTCCTACTGATAAAAACAAGATGTCCAAGAAATTGTCAAACTACTAATTGTAGAAAATAAATTAACAGTGGAAAGGATGAGATGATTTTATGATGGAGACTACTATTGCACAAAGAAAACTATTTTTGTGCTTATCATCACAAGGTTCACAACCAAGCTTCAGTAAGTAGCTCACTTATAAACCTTGCAAGGACAATCCTTTTTTCATGAATAAGACTTGTAGAAAATCACAATTATAATATATGCATGAAAAATGTACAAAGGAAGGGGCTTGAGCACTTGGTTTGGGCCCTAAACCAAGGAGACTTCGGTCCATTGAAGTAAAATTGGACTAAAAACAAAAAAATACTTTTCTTTAACCTCCAAAAGTGTTCATACATAAAACATAACAACAAAAATGATAGGGAAATGTCTCTTCCTATGATAGTCACCAACATTCTCTTAAAATTTGAATCCCTAATAAGCTTCTAGGCTCTCTTATTTATACAAAAGGTGACTTAGGGGAAAGTTAGTGGCTCTCTAGTTTTAGAGGATTTCTTCCCTCTAAAACTTATAAAAATGTGGATATGGTCCCCTAATGTCCTCGTAGCCATAGGGAAGTAGTAACTTCTCATGAGCTAGTTGAGTTGTGATTATCTTGTCGCAATGAACAAGCCTCAATGATCCTCTCCTACTAGTCTCATATGTGATATACACAATAAATCGTTAATATTCAGCACATTTAGTGTAGTAGGCCCCATGATATAGGAAATATCTCCTAACCTTCCTAAGAAGATATTATAGCTTGAAAAAGACATTATTGAACGGAGAATGGAGGGTTTATACATGCGAAAGGATAGTCATATGGGCCTTAAATTATACATATTTGGGAGGCCCATCAAGTGTAGTTTGGGGGAGTAGCACGACCCTCTTTAATGGGACAGGTGCATTTATATTTTTGGTCACTTTCATGTTTTCCTAGGAACTTTGTGTATATCGAGGTATTGGTCACAAATCCCAAGGTAGTTTTGGATCCATTTATGCACACCTGAAAACCTCCTATGCATGCCACATGTATCTCCATTGAGTGTTGTCCTTATATATCACCTTCTGAACTAATGTGGAGGGATAATTTGCACACATGGAAATCACTAAGTTGTATTCCAACATTCTATGACTTGGAAGGGTGATCATGATTGTGTACCACTCACTTAACATAGCTTGGGACTTGTTTGAATCCTCCGCTTGAAAAATAAATGAGCTAGAATGAGGATTAATTTCATGATATATTTATGCCACTTCATTGGATGGTAGTTTAATAACCCAATTTATATGGTTGTATTAGTATCTATTTAATTAACATTAAGATATTTTATTTATGATTCACATTCTCCACATTAAAATGTTAACAAATTCCCCCTCATATTTGGAAATAAAAAACATATATCCATAGTATATAATTTCTCTCTCTCTCTCTCTCTCTCTCTCTCTCTCTCTCTCTCTCTCTCTCTCTCTCTGGTTAAAAAATTATATATTACAGAGCAATGGAACACATAAATTATTGTAGAAACAAAAACATAGAAAACACATTAAACAAGAGAGACATAGATATACGTGGTTCACCAAATTTGGGCTATGTCCACGGAGAAACATCCAAAACCTCCTTTTATATTATCTAGCAAAATCAAGAGATACAACCTACAACAAATCCACCGTAATTTGCTCTTCACTCTCACACAGTCTCCTCTCTCTTTCCCGCTTAGAATACATGCACACAACTACAAGACAATTCCCTCATATAAGCCAGGGTTTCCTTCTAGGGAAAAAAACCCTAAATTAACATAACTTCCACCGTCATATCATATGCCTAATGAACAAACTAGATTGACTAAGAAATTACAATATTTTACAAGGCAAATTTTCATGTATTTTTAGCTTTAGGGGCGCTTCCCTCGAACCCTTGCCGAGTTAATTAAATGGGAGGAGTTGTCACCCCGTTAGGAACAAGGGTCCAATGCAGTGATATCTTTGAATAAAGTAGATAATCAGGCTCCCCCAGCATCTCTCTCTCTCTCTCTCTCTCTCTATTTAGTTAATTTATTTTGGTGATCAATAATATTATTGTAGATATTTGTTTTTTGTTAAAAGTTTAATTAAATCGAAATATTCAATATTATTCTTTACTTTTCATTAATTTTCAAACATATATTTAAGAAAATAAAATAATGTAACATTACATGATAAGATCTCCCTCATATAGTAGGTTGTGTAGCACTGACTATCAAAATATCTAATATAGATCCAACCTATATCAATCTTAAATCTCGATCTACCATGTACCCATTCAGCAATGAACTGTATAAAAAGATGTGCTCCCTCATTTTCACTCATTCTTGAATTGTAAGATAATTCCTCTCTTTTGACCTTATGAAATACCTTTATTATGGATTTTTTGGTATTAAGGGATTTATCTTTGTGGTGAAATATTTTTGGTTTAGAAATTATTATTTCTTGTCTATTTCTACTATATTCAATGGAATAATTGTGATTATTCAATACTATCAAAAGGCTATCAAGATCGATTCATAAGAGCATATGATTTTCACCTGGAAGGATGATTTAAAAGGATCATACCCTCTCCTTTATTGGTTTGGCTAAGAATCAATTCTTCTTTCCTAGGCCATACTAAAATTCTTTAGCAACGTTTTTTATTCTATTTCATGCCATAGTTGATCTTGCAGTTGAAGGCCTTCCCCTTTGGAGGTATCCCTTCTAGTGGGGCCTTAATTCATGATTTCTCTTCATTAGACAAAGGGTTAATTTATCTTCTAGGGTTCGAGCATTTTCCTGAATCCGCAGACTAGGTAACCAACCTTTAGAAGGTTTCTTCTTGATCTCATGTTTCCACTTGATCCTCTTGACTACATGACCGTATTTGGATATTGGCACTAATATTCATGTACTTCCATCAATTATATAAGAAGACTTAAAAAAAAAAAAAAAAACTACTAAGTCTAGTATTTATATTAGCTTGTGCTTCATTGTTTAAGCCTTATTAATCCTAATAGTGATACTCCCCTGAGCTTGAGGAGAGCAGCATAAACTGAGTGTATAGGTTCGTGAGATGATAATGGTTGACCTTCCTAGAGGTTCAGTTAGGTTGTACACCATGTATTAGGGTTTTAATCACTTACATACAATTTTAGAGGTAACATTTTTTTCATCATTGTTGGGGAAATAGCCCATTATCCCAGGAAAATGACATTTGTGAGAGTGCATTATTGAAAATATTTTCACATGGAGAGTCCATGAAGGGGAAAACTCCTTGTTCCTTACAAATTTTGAAGAAGTTGTCAGGTATATAGGTAAGCACATCCATAAACCATGAAGGATTTTAAAGCAAGCTCATCTTGGCAACTCCACCACCATGGAATTTTATAAGGTATTATTAGCACTTATCTTAGATTTTATTTCCAGCCTTATCTTGAAGTTTTACAAGTGAAGAAGAGATGTAGCTTGCTCCATGGATTACAAAATGGTATGTTCTGGTTTATTTTTCAAGATGCCAAGATTTCCCCCATCAACATCATTGCATAGATTCAGAGGAAATTATGATATTCAATAGATATGGTATTTTGGTGATCAAAAACCTTATTTCCTTTTTTTATTAAACAATAACAATGACATCTTTCATGTGGAAACTGTTATCTTAAAATCAAGTCCTGATAGGCTGCTGGTCAGGTTGACTCTAAGTAACTATTTCAAACCAAGCTTTTGACTAAGGCTTAGCCTCCTTAGCCTGAGAGGGCTCTCTCAAAAGGGTTATGATTTTGATTTATGATAAGATGGCTAACTCTTGTAGTGTAACAACATAGACAAATATAATGGCTGGACAAACATTTCATAAGTTTCCATTGCGCCTATGGAGTCAAGCATATTTCAGTGAACAATGACACTACCTTTGCATAGAAGTCAGGGCACTTAGCATTTAAATGTTCATAATACAACTTACATAAAACCACAGTTCACACATGCATACAGGAAGTCAGAGCACAATCATTGAATTCTGAGTGATTATGCATCCATGCAACTGAAAAAAGACATTAAGGGAAGAATAAAACACATATTCTGAACATGACAAATCCTTCATGAATCCTGAGAAGAAAAGTAGACGCTTTGTATTACTGAAAATGGTCTTTACATAAGCTAAAACAGTACTTCTGCTGTCAAATTTCCAACCCTCATTACATTGTTGTCTCAGCCATATATAATCCTTATTATAACTAATTCGAGTTTCCTCCTCCAGCATGAGGGGAATTTTAATAACTTGATGCTTATCTCTAAAGACACCTATCAGCTATTTAACTTTCTATTAAATACAAACACAATGCTGACTGGAATTTTAAAAAGTCCTAAATCAATTATGACTCTAACTCTATCTTCGTGCCATAATTGTTATTCCTCGTTCTTTGACACCTGGTTATTTTAGATTTGGCTAAGCTGGATATTAAATATGCCATATTAGCCTTTAGACACTGGATCCCTATCTGTCCGTGGTATTAGGAAATGTTCCTTGCTTCTCGGCTTCTTTTTCCCATAATTTGCTCGAACATGAACAACACCTTTCTAAGCCTTTAATCACCCAAGGAATGGAAGATGGCCACGTTTTAGATATGTTGTAGGCTGTGGTGATAGATAGGTGTCCCTTTTTCAAAAACTCCCGCTCATAATAACAAACTGCTCTGTATACGTTAAAAAACATCATCTACAGCAGTTTCGTAGCACGCTACAAAACTGCTGTTTTATTTAAAACAGTTTGCTTTTTTAACCCGAGAGCTTATATCATCCAATCATCATTTGCTTAGCTCTGCCTTCAGGTCTTCAGCGGCTTTCTTTAATTGGTTAATTTCTTCCTCAGCTACTTCTATTTGGCTTTTCATGGCTGCCACATAATCTCCTTGAGATGTGATGGCTGCTTTACTTTTGCTGTTCTTTTGTTGAGGTCGTGTTCCTTCCCCTGTTTCCTCTATCCTGGGTAGTGCTTCCTGTACCTGCTGGAAATTTCTAGTCATAGGTCTTCTTGGTTTAAAAACAAATTCCTGGGCTGGCTCATCCAACTTAAGCCTTTTTTAGGCTTTGGTTTTCTTAACCTTTACCTGTGGTGACTGTGTCAAGTCAATCTCAATCGGTTTAGACTGTTCTAATTTAATAGCCTGTAATAGATCATTTAGGCTTGCCTTAGACACAGGGCTTTCTTCGACAGCTATAGCTTTGCCTTTCTCTTTATTAATCTGGCTTCTTGTTCTCACCCTTGAGACTGCTTCAGGTTTACTTGCTTGAGGAATAGTCTTCTTGCTCTGAGTCTTCTCCTTTGTTGATTTCTGAGGCTGTTCTTGAATGACTAACGGCTTCACTGGTTTTGGTAGCTGTGGCTTGGTTTTCTTTTTGGCTCTTGCTTCTCTTTGAATCTCAGCTATTGTAAACTCTCTGGCTGGCTGAGGAGTAAGACCAGTCTTACTTTGGAAACCAGCCATGAAGATAAAAGAATTCCAGTCTCGGCCTATCTTCTGGAGGCTATCGAAAATCAGTAATTTAATCAGACCATGATGAAATAAAGAGGTCTCACAGTCCTCTTTCCTGAGCTGCACCTTATCACACATTTTACTTAGACCATGAAATAAATAAAACGGAATGTCTATGGAGAACTTCCCGGTAAAATGCAAAAGCAGTTTAAAATGATAAGGATAAACCTTATTGTACCTTCCTTCACAGGTTAAATACTTCTAAATGCAGGTAAGAAGAAGGGCATAATGTTCCTTGAGATAGAACCTAGGCACTGCTTTTGTGTAATCCTCATTTACATATGCCTCTTTTAAGAACTCTTTACAAGGATTCCTATCAAATTTAAAATTCTTGAACCATTCTTCCTGGCCTCTTGATATCTCGGTTACAGCAGCTATGGCTTCTGGAGAAACCGATATCTCTAACATGGCAACCTTTGAATTCAGACCAGTAAAATTAAGCGCAAATTCTTTTGTTACCTGTGCATGCCCTCCTTATAGCTTTTTACAAAATCTCCAGCACCCAGCATCTTTAAACGTCTTCTTCACGCCTTCATCTCTCAAGGTTATGTCCAGGCCTTCAAGTTCATTCCTTTGACATTTGCCGGACCTGTGCTCCTTTCTCTCCATCTTCACTTTGAAATCTTCACAGCCAAATTCCTACTTTGAAATCTTCACAGCCATATTCTAACAGCTTCAGTCGAGATGGTGATACAGCAATATAGCTCCTTCTTTTTTTTATTCAGCCTCGCTTGTAATCAGGCTCGCTTGAACAACCTCTCTTGAAATTCAAATTGAAACGTGACTGTTCACTCATGCAACACTCACGGCCATTATTAGGACTATGCACGGTAAAATCTCTTGGGAATGATATTTCCGTGCATATCAAAAATCTATTGGTGGAGTAGCGGCAAATGAACGTTCAGGCATGATTTCAAGAGATACTCAAACTGACATGAGTGGATGGACATGCTGACTCACCTATGGACTTGACATTTCAGGAAAGATTCGATGCGGAATGCATGAATCCATGATTTCGCAGCACTGTTAGTTATATTTTTTAATGATGCGCTGTGAAAATGCTTAATCATTACACGCTGCGAAACTGCTAGAGTATGATCGCGCTGCGAAATGGGCAAATAAGACTGCGCTGCGGAATCACTAAAAGACAAGATGACTTGGCATAGACATGACATGACTATGAAATAATGATGAGTGGAGGAAAGCCAATAGAAGCAGAGTCTAATTTAAGCTTAAAAAACCTTTAAAACTTTGATTCCTAAGTGAGACAAATAAAAATGAAAACATCTTAAACATAGACCTTTGTCATCAGACTAGGGCATGTAACTGTATGCATCAAACCTTTTAGTTCTAAGTGATAACAGTGGCTCCACTTGGGATAGTGTGCTCCTGTAGTACACTAAGAACTCGCAGGTCCAGTGCCTTATTCAATTCCTGAAAACATAAGCAGAGTTGACAAGCATTCCTTTTAGCTTTGTGGGCCTTCACCTCGGGCTTAAGCTTCCTGTCTAACTTGGCACTTATTTACAACAAGAAAGACTAGTAAAACGGTTATATACAATGTTTGTGAGACACTTGGTCAAGATTCAATCAATTGTAATGCTTTAGGAACCTGCCATTAACAGGTCCTCTAGCATATGGTGTTCCATCAATCTCCTGTAGAATATAGGTGTTATTCCCATGGAAAGCAGAAATCCGATATGGCCCTTTCCACAAATTTTCAAACTTACCATGTTTACCCTTCTCTTCAATTCTGGCTTCCCATTTCAGGACTTTGTCATTAATCTGAAATGTAACCTCTTTGATCTTTTTGTCAAATGCTCTCTTGACCCTGTTTTGGCTTTGTTGATGACCTTCAAACACCTCGTTCCTTTTTTCCTGCAAAGCGATGAGCTGGTTTAATCCTTCGCTGTATAGCATTTGGCTCCTCTTCTAATCCTTGAATCAGCTTCATTACTGGTACTCCGAGAGATGTTGGAAATATAGCCTCTGTCCCATACACAAGCTCATATGGTGATGTCCCAATGGATCTTTTTGTGCAAATCCGGTCAGCCCACAAGGCATATTTCAGTTTCAAATGCCAAGCCTTTTTATTTTCTTGCAGCAGCTTCTTAATGATTCTCACTAGACTTTTGTTTGAAGATTCAGCTAAACCATTTCCCTGTGGATAATAAGAAGTGGAATGTCCAAGGGAAATGTGATATTGATGACAAAAATTAATCATTCTTTTGGACTTGAAAGCTTGAGCATTATCTGTAATGATCTTGATTGGGCAACCAAACCTTGATAATATATTATTTTCTAAGAAAGAAATAATCACTGAATCATTTGCTTGCCTTGTGGGTATTGCCTCTATCCACTTTGTAAAGTAATCGGTGGCTGTGAGAATCCAGCGATGTTGTCCTGATGAGGGAGGATGGATTTCGCCTATAAAATCTAATCCCCACTGCTGGAAGGGTGCTTCAACATAAATAGGAACCAAGGGCATTGGCATGAGCTTTCTCTTCCCTTCGAAAACTTGACATTCATGGCATGTGGCTATCTTTTTATAAATATATCTGAACATAGTTGGCCAAAAATAGCCAGCTCTCAAAACCTTGTTTGCAGTGGCTTTCCAATAGTGATGACCTCTGCAATCTCCCTTATGAAACTTATCAATTACTTTATCGGCTTCTTCTTCAGTGAGACACTTCAATAATATCCCTCCTGCATCTTTCCAAAACAAATTTTGGTCATGTACAAAATTTCTGAGACATTTTAACTTGGTAAACCGAGCTTTGGATTTTGATAGGTTATATGGAGCTCTATTATGTTGCAAAAAAAATGTTACATCCTTATACCATTATGAGATCAAGAATTTCTCATTAATCTGGACTATCTCTTCTTCATTTTCAGAAATTTCTGAGATTTCTATGTTTAAATTAATATCAATACAGTCCAGATTTGACTGAGTCAACAATTTGGCTAGGCCTTGACCTTTTACTAATTTGGTGGGTTTGATCTGAATATCATACTCCAACAGCTTTGCTATCCACTTTCCCCTTTTTCCATCTGGATCAGCTTGTGTCAGAATATCTTTTATAACAGTATTTGGCACGTATGCAACAATGTGAGAGTGCAAAACATAAATCCTAAAATCCTTAATTGCTTTCACCAATGCATAAGCTTGTTTCTCTAGGATGTTATATTTCAATTCAGCATTAGCCAATGTCTTGCTAAAGAAAGAAATGGGCTGTTCAGTACCTTGACTTCCTTTTTGCAATAAAACTCCAGCAATTGTGTCATCAAAAGCAAATGTGAAGATCAGAAACTCCTTGGTAAAATCCGGGCTGATGAGGACTGGTGCTTGAGTAAGTCTTTTCTTGATCTTTTCAAATGATTCCTTTGCTTCAGCTGTCCATTTAAAATCTGCTCCCTTTTTTAACATCTTTGTTATGTTCTTGACCACTTCAGCAGTTAGGGATGAATCTTCTAACAAAGTTAACTTTCCCAAGGAAAGATTGAATTTCCTTCCTGCTCCTTCGTAAATCTAACTTTTGAATTGCACTAACTCTATTAGGATCAATCCTAATTCCTTCTTCAAAAATAATATGTCCAAGCAGTTTGCCAGAAGTTAAAGAAAAAATACTTTTGGTTGGGTTTAGAGAAATACCAAACCTCCTACACTTTAGTAGTACCCTTTCAAGGTGCTTTAAGTGGTCTTCTTCCTTCTTTGAAAAAATTGTGATATCATCAAGATAAACCACCACTGATTTGTCCTTTTCTTTAGCAAAAGCAATATCCATTGCTCTCTGGAAAGTTGCTCCTGCATTCATGAGGCGAAAGGGCATTTTTGCATACATGAATGTACCCCATGGTGTAGTGAAGGTTGTCTTCTCCTGATCATCTGGATGGAAAAGAATCTGATTGTACCCTGAGAAGCCATCAAGCATAGACATCCTTTGTGAACCAACAATGTTTTACAGAATAAAATCCATTTTGGGGAGAGGGTAATTATCTTTCAATGAAGCTTTGTTTAAATTCCTGAAGTCTATACAAATTCTGATCTCCCCATTCTTTTTTCTGACTGGTACCAAGTTAGCAAGCCAATTTGAGAATCTAATTGGTATCAAAAATCTTTTTCACTTCTTTTTCAATTAGAGGCATTAGAAGAGGATTAATCCTTCTTAGCTTTTGTTTAAAAGGCTTCTCATTCGGCTTAATAAGGATGGTATGTTGTATGATTGAAGAATCATATTGTTTCAAATCAGCATAGCTCCATGCAAAAACATCAATGAATCTTTTCATCAACTCAACATATTTGATCTTCATATCAGCTGGAAGGAACTTTGAAATCTTCACCATCTTAGGCATAAATGAGTCTCCTAAATTACAGTTTTCTACTTCCTCCTCATTGGCTTGTAATCTTGGTGCTTTGAACACATCATTTTGATCAAACAATTTTTCCAAAGGAATGAGGCCTTTTGGGATTAAATTTTTTTGTAACTGTAAAACTTCAGGACTCTCTTTTGACTCTATCAACATGTTCTGCTGATCTATCTGATTGTGCTCAAACTTTTCCTTTAATTCAATGAAATTTATTACATGCTGGTCATCCTCAAAAACTTGTCAGTTTATGATATTATCCGGTATGACTGGTCTATGGCGAACCTCCACTTCATAACCATGAGAAGAGTGCTTAGGAATAAATGAACAGGCTGGCTGAAACAGCAAGAGAGTCTGCAATAGAGTTTTGGTCTCTAGTTTTGATGCTAAAAGAGTAGGTTTGAAATTTTTCTAACATGTCCAACACTAAATTTCTGTATGCTCTCATTCTTGCATCTTTGGTTTGATAGGAACCTTCTATTTGTTTAATTACCAATTCAGAATCTCCACAAACAACAATGTTTTTGGCTTTCAATTTTATCAAGGGTTCAAAACCTAAGACTAGAGACTCGTACTCAGCCATATTATTGGTACAATCAAAGTTTAATTTGTATGAGAGAAACTTACTTTCTTCAGTTGGACTATTGATCCAAATGCCAACTCCTGCCCCTTCTTTTCCTGTTGATCCATAAAAGTACAATGTCCAGCAGCCCATGATTTCTTCTTCATCTCCTTGCTGTCCTTCTTGACTCTGATTTTTTGCAGGTTTGTATTCTAATTCTCTCCCAACTGATTCATTGAAAAGAATATCTAAACCAAGACCAGTATCACATGAGTAAATAGGAAAATTCTGAGGCTTTTCTTTGCTGCTCACCATGTAGGCCATCCTTGTTTCTCGGTACAACCTCCTTTGTTCACCAAACACTGGAATGGTAGCATATGTAAGATCCATCTTCATTGTGCCCTTAATCTTTGCTGCCCAGGACCTTGAAAGAAGCATTCCAAACTTAGGTGGAATGTCTGCAACAACAACGTCCATAACAGTTGTTTTTGCTGGAATTTGTGTAAGCCCAACAACTAGATCCTTTATCAACCCAATGCAATGAACTCTCTTTGAATCAAAAGAAAATAAATCCTTGTATGGTCTAGTAACCTCTAACCCCAGTCTTTCCATGATTACCTTAGGCATAATATTATGTGACGCTCCCGAACCTAACATAGCATTATGTAGAGTCATATCATGAATGGTAATGCTTATGTAGAAAGGAGGAAACTCTTCATTTTGTTCATCCTCAAGTCTTGGACCCAAACAGATAATAGGATTATCTTCTTGTACATTTAGAATATCAGCCACTCCTGGTTGTGAATTAAGCATTTCAACAATTTTTCTTCTGTATTTGTCTACCTTGAGAATCTCATTAAAAGGGACTGATATTTTAATTTTTGCAATCTCATTCTCAATACTAAAAACAGAAGTAGTCTTGTCAATTTATTTTGGAGGAGAAGAGATTTGAATGTCCTTTTTGTCAAGAGGAGGATCATCTTTACCTTCAGCTACCTTTGCTTTTTCCTTTTTATCATCAGCTGTCCTTGAGGTATTCTTCTTAATCTGTACTTTGTTTGCTGTAATAGGAACATCTCTATTCCTAAGATTGTATTGCTTTTGCATCTCAAAAATAGCATGTTGATAGCCCTTCACAAAATCTGAAGGTTCTTCTTCTGATTTTATCATGCTGGACTCATCATGTTCCTCTTTGGTCAAGAAAATTCCTGATCCATCTTCATCCAAACAATGAATTGATTCCTCAGGGACTTTAGGTTCATCCTCTTCATCTACCAAATTCTGTTGGAAAGGAGGCCTCACTGGAGGATCTGCCTGCTGATTTCAGTTATCTCTTGGCCTTTGCTGATTCTGAGATCTTCTGAACTGAGGGTTCCTAAATTGAGGTTCTTGTTGTGCTGGAGGAGTAGAAGCAGTCCCAAGAGCTAATCTGTCCATCAATTTCTCCATGGTTTTCATCATGGTTTCCAACTTGTCTTCTTGAGCTGATGTAGAAGGCTTCTCTTCCTCCTTCAACTTAGACTTTGCCATCTTAGATTTCTTAGCAGCAGTCATATTCACCTCTACCTTAATTACATCATTTTGCATGTCAGCAAGAGATGCAGATTCCCTCTCCCTGAGTAAAAGGGAAAAATCTGAATCAAACGATTCTGCATATCTCAACTGTGCCAAAGCTCCAGGAGGTTTCAAATGAGTTGGAATGGAATTATAAATTTTGTTAAACCTCTTAGAGAAATTTTGAATTGTTTCCTCTGGAGCTCTTCTAAGATTGTTATATTCTGTAAGGGCTTGAACAGGGTTGGTTCTATTTCCCTATTTCCTTAGAAATCTGTCTTCAAATTCTACCCAACTATGAATGCTTCCAGCTCTCAGGGCTTTAAACCATTTTCTGACTTCTCCAATAAAAGTTTGAGCAAACAATCTTAGTTTTACATCTTCATCATCCACTTCTTCCCTGTCAATAAAATCATTGAATCTATCCACATGTTCCTCTGCTGTAATATCTTCATCACCTCCCCATGTTGGAATCCTAGCAGCATATTTGCTAGGAAGATCATGTAAAACAGCAGGGAGGGCCAGAGGAGCATACCTAGGAGGTATAGCCATAATGAAAGGAGGAGCAGTGCCAATAGGTATGGTATGACCAGTGGAAGCAGGTATTGTCTGAGGACTATTTGGACTAACAGAGGCAGAAGATAAAGTATTGATTCGGAAAGGGCTATTCGGACTTTTCAAACCACTGACAAAAGAACTCCAATTTTGGAGAGGTAAACCAGTTTTAGATTTAAGCAAAACTTCAAAAGGATCAAGTTCTTTAAGCTGGTTTAAGTCCTCTTCCTCTAATAACAATTCTGAAGTAACAACCTCCCAAAACTCTTCCTTGTCTCTTTCTGACACTAAAGATGAAGTATCAATGCCTCTTTTTTGTAAATATAGAATAATTCCAATAAGCTCTTCTTCGTTCTCAGACATCAACAATACTTCTTTAATTTTATCATCAACAATCTTATATTCAGGACTTCTAGAAAATTCAGGAAACAAAGATTTTGAAATATTTGAAGTACTTGGGATATCAGAAAACCTTTGCCTGCTCCTGGAGATAATGTTGGGATTATCCACAGGACTAGGTGGGTTTGGGTCCGGATTACTCCTTGTGTATCTTCCTTTCGAAGCCACCTTTTTAACTTTAAGATTGAATGGAGTCACCAAGGTAGAATGCAGCCTCGAAAACCTTTCTGAGCTCCTGCTACCTTCAGAAGTTCAACAACATACTTTTTCGCGAATGAGTAATCTTCAGACTCCTGGCAAACGCACCAAAATGTTATCTTAAAATTAAGTCCTGATAGGCTGCTGGTCCGGTTGACTCTAAGTAATTATTTCAAACCAATCTTTTGACTAAGCCTTAGCCTCCTTAGCCTGAGAGGGCTCTCTCAAAAGGGTTATGATTTTGATTTATGATAAGATGGCTAACTCTTGTAATGTAACAACATAGACAAATATAATGGCTGGACAAACATTTCATAAGTTTCCATTGGGCCTATGGAGTCAAGCATATTTCAGTGAACAATGACACTACCTTTGCATAGAAGTCAGGGCACTTAGCATTTAAATGTTCAGAATACAACTTACATAAAACCACAGTTCACACATGCATACAGGAAGTCAGAGCACAATTAGTGAATTCTGAGTGATTATGCATCCACATATTCTAAACATGACAAATCCTTCATGAATCCTCAGAAGAAAAGTAGACGCTTTGTATTACTGAAAATGGTCTTTACATAAGCTAAAACAGTACTTCTGCTGTCAAATTTCCAACCCTCATTACATTGTTTTCTCAGCCATATATAATCCTTATTCTAACTAATTCGAGTTTCCTCCTCCAGCATGAGGGGAATTTTAATAACTCGATGCTTATCTCTAGAGACACCTATCAGCTATTTAACTGTCTATTAAATACAAATACAATGCTGACTGGAATTTTAAAAAGTCCTAAATCAATTATGACTCTAACTCTATCTTCGTGCCATAATGGCTATTCCTCGTTCTTTGACACCTGGTTCTTTTAGATTTGGCTAAGCTGGATATTAAATATGCCATATTAGCCCTTAGACGTTGGATCCCTATCTGTCCGTGGTATTAGGAAATGTTCCCTACTTCTCGGCTTCTTTTTCCCATAATTTGCTCGAACATGAACAGCACATTTCTGAGCCTTTAATCACCCAAGCAATGGAAGATGGCCACGTTTTAGATATGCTGTAGGCTGTGGTGATAGAAAGGTGTCCCTTTTTTAGAAACTCCCGCTCATAATAACAAACTTCTCTGTATGCGTTAAAAAACATCATCTACAGCAGTTTCGTAGCGCGCTACGAAACTGCTGTTTTATTTAAAACAGTTTGCTTTTTTAACCCGAGAGCTTATATCATCCAATCATCAGTTGCCAAAAACTCCCTTTGATGCTTCGCATGTGTATCAGGGATTAAAACATCTTCAAAACACTAAGATTAAGCAAAATTAACAAAAGTTTGAGACAAAACCCTTTCCTGAATAGTGAATTCATTTATTAGGTAACCGGCTTAGCTCTGCCTTCAGGTCTTCAGCGGCTTTCTTTAATTGGTTAATTTCTTCCTCAGCTGCTTCTATTTGGCTTTTCATGGCTGCCACATAATCTCCTTGAGATGTGATGGTTGCTTTACTTTTGCTGTTCTTTTGCTGAGGTCGTGCTCCTTCCCCTGTTTCCTCTGTCCTGGGCAGTGCTTCGTGTACCTGCTGGAAATTTCTAGTCATAGGTCTTCTTGGTTTAAAAACAAATTCCTGGGCTAGCTCATCAAACTTAAGCCTTTTTGAGGATTTGGTTTTCTTAACCTTTACCTGTGGTGACTGTGTCAAGTCAATCTCAATCGGTTTAGACTGTTCTAATTCAATATCCTGTAATAGATCATTTAGGCTTGCCTTAGACACAGGGCTTTCCTCGACAGCTATAGCTTTTCCTTTCTCTTTATTAATCTGGCTTCTTGTTCTCACCCTTGAGACTGCTTCAGGTTTACTTGCTTGAGGAATAGTCTTCTTGCTCTGAGTCTTCTCCTTTGTTGATTTCTGAGGCTGTTCTTGAATGACTAACGGCTTCACTGGTTTTGGTAGCTGTGACTTGGTTTTCTTTTTGGCTCTTGCTTCTCTTTGAAGCTCAGCTATTGTAAACTCTCTGGCTAGCTGAGGAGTAAGACCAGTCTTACTTTGGAAACCATCCATGAAGATAAAAGAATTCTAGTCTCGGCCTATCTTCTGGAGGCTATCGAAAATCAGTAATTTAATCAGACCATGATGAAATAAAGAGGTCTCATAGTCCTCTTTCCTGAGCTACACCTTATCACACATTTTACTTAGACCGTGAAATAAATAAAACGGAATGTCTATGGAGAACTTCCCGGTAAAATGCAAAAGTAGTTTAAAATGATAAGGATAAACCTTATTGTACCTTCCTTCACAGGTTAAATACTTCTGAATGCAGGTAAGAAGAAGGGCATAATTTTCCTTGAGATAGAACCTAGGCACTGCTTTTTTGTAATCCTCATTTACATATGCCTCTTTTAAGAACTCTTTACAAGGATTCCTATCAAATTTAAAATTCTTGAACCATTCTTCCTGGCCTCTTGGTATCTCGGTTACAGCGGCTATGGCTTCTGGAGAAACTGATATCTCTAACATGGCAACCTTTGAATTCAGACCAGTAAAATTAAGTGCAAATTCTTTTGTTACCTGTGCATGCCCTCCTTGTAGCTTTTTACAAAATCTCCAGCACCCGGCATCTTTAAACGCCTTCTTCACGCCTTCATCTTTCAAGGTTATGTCCAGGCCTTCAGGTTCATTCCTTTGACATTTTCCGGACCTGTGCTCCTTTCTCTCCATCTTCGCTTTGAAATCTTCACAGCCAAATTCCTACTTTGAAATCTTCACAGCCAAATTCTAACAGCTACAGTCGAGATGGTGATACAGCAATACAACTCCTTTTTGTTTATTCATCCTCGCTTGTAACCAGGCTTGCTTGAACAGCCTCGCTTGAAATTCAAATCGAAACGTGACTGGTCACTCATGCAACACTCACGGCCATTATTAGGACTATGCACAGTAAAATCTCTTGGGAATCAGATTTCCGTGCATATCAAAAATCTATTGGTGGAGTAGCGGCAAATGAACGTTCAGGCATAATTTCAAGAGATACTCAAACTGACATGAGTAGATGGACATGCTGACTCACCTATGGACTTGACATTTCAAGAAAGATTCGTTGCGGAATGCACGAATCCATGATTTCGCAGCGCTGTTAGTTATATTTTTTAATGATGCGCTGCGAAACTGCTAGAGTATGATCGCGCTGCGAAATGGGCAAATAAGACTACGCTGCAGAATCACTAAAAGACAAGATGACTTGGCATAGACATGACATGACTATGAAATAATGATGAGTGGAGGAAAGCCAATAGGAGCAGAGTCTGATTTAAGCTTAAAAAACCTTTAAAACTCCGATTCCTAAGTGAGACAAATAAAAATGAAAACAACCTAAACATAGACCTTTGTCATCAGACTAGGGCATGTAACTGTATGCATCAAACCTTTTAGTTCTAAGTGATAACAGAAACTATGATGATTTTTTCTTTTCTTGATCTAAAATGTATTTTAAGAGGTTGGTTCAACAATATTGGAAGGGGAACGTTTGTCTCCTACCTTAGATTTCTTAAGGAATTTTGTGCACATTAGGGTTATGATGATGAAAACCTATATTTTTAATTTTTGGCATCTAGTAATTATAGGAACATAGTACTTCCAGACCATCTAGATTTTCTATTTGATTCAAAAGTGAAGAGAAATGATGTTTGTATTTTATTGATACGATGTTGAATCTTAATAAAGGAATTAGAATCCATTATATTGAAGCCATAAATATATAGTTAAAAGGAGTAAGAATAAGTCTTACCCTGTAAATTTTGACAACCTATCCATTTATGGTGACTATCATGATCTTCACAAAAAAATTTATCCCATGACAAGTTTAACAAGTGACAACAAAGTTATTTGCCTCGAGGTTTATAATTGTTGACCTGAATGTATTATAATGTGATGGTATTTCATCTATGTCCTAATTTATTATTGGATAACTAAGAATTTGTTCATTTAATTATTAATCTAATGTTCATATGGAACTTGTAAATTGTCATGCAATGTATAAGTTAATACAATCTATAAGTGCCAATGAGGTTGTAATACATATTTAAATATGACAAATATAAATATTAATATTATTTCACAAGTCACGAAGACACATTGTGCACAAATTGAAAGGAACACATTGGCATAAATTTAAATGCCTCACTCACACTTGCAAAAATTGAAATATCACACTTGTAAGAATTTAAATACTAGCTACAAAAATTGTAGAAATGCAAATCAATCCTTGATCGAAAGTAATCATGTAAACACAAAGTGAATCACACTTTCCTTGAAAGTAATAACTCAAGAAAGAAATAAATCACTTATCCAAATATTAAAAAAAAAAAACATGTGGAAAATAAGTAGGTGACTTGATCAAGCTAACTGCTTTTTCATTTAAACTCTACAAATGATATATTCTTAAGTTAACATTTTTTTTAATGTAGATGATATATTCAACAAGCTAAATAAAGAATCGATCAAAAATAATTAGGCTCTACTTCAATCAGTCAATGTAGCATTATGAGTACTTATTTAAATTCGATAGAGTTTAATATTAATATTCTCTCATAAGTCACAAAACCACATTATGTAGCAGTTGAAAGGCCTAAATTGGTAGGAATTGAAATGTCACAATGACACTTGAAAAAATTGAAATATCACAATTGTAAGAATTGAAATACCAACTACAACACTTGTAGAAATGTAAATCAGCACTTGCTAGAAATAATCTCACTTTCCTTGAAATTAATAATTCAAGTAGGAAATAAATCACTCAGCCAAATGTAAAAAGTCGTGTAGGAAATAAGGATATGAATTGATCAATTTAATTTATTTTTCATTTAAACTATGAAAATGAGTGTTACACAACATTTTGTCACTTTCCCTGTACTCCCCATTCCTTGATCCTGGAGGACCTCTATAGCAAAACCGGCATGCTTTGCCTTCATGAAGAAACTCCCATTGTGTCCCTCTTCATGAGCAGATCAATTCCCTTTTGCACCATTTCCGTTGAAACTCTTGTTTTGCCTATTTTACAAGACCGGCGCTAATGACCTTTATCTTCCCCATGCTGATGTGCAAGGATTAGAACTATCCCTTGCGCCGACCATATCGACTGAGCTATGTTCCATTCACGCCAGTCATGTTATGGAAATTTTTTTAAATTAGGAGATGAAGCTTCTTAATGAAATTTTGGTAAATGGTTTAGCTGGATGGGGTCAAGGATGTTAGTTTGGGATCCTTTCCCCTATAATGATGTAACTACCTCAAGGGATAAGCCCTTCTCCCATGAGAAGAGGATCCATCTCCCATCCATTCATCCTATAGAAGCCTCCCTTTCTCCCAAGAACAAGCTAGTATGGATTGGTGTGCTAATGCTATTTTGGTTTGGAGTAGACAACAACCTATTACTAGTTGTAGCTATCTAGTTGTGTGAGGGAGAAGTGTGATTTGGTTTGGAGTGAAGCCTAAAGGGAAGAGCTTTAAAATTATTATTGATTGAGGCCATCATGGAATGCTAGCAGAAGTGTCTGGGAACCTATTGTTAGGAAATTATATATTACAGAATAAATGGAACACATAAAATGTTGCAGAAATATAAACACGGAAAACGCATAAAACAAGAGAGACACAGATATACGTGGTTCACCCAGTTTGGGCTACGTCCACAGAGAAACAACCAGTCCTTCCTTTTATATTATCCAGCAAACTGAAGAGATACAACCTACAGCAAATCTGCTGTAACACCCTCTTCACTTCAATCTCCTCTCTCTTCCTCACTCAGATACAGATATACATAGACGCATTAAAATCCCTTCATATATAGTAGGGGGTTTCCTACTTAGGTCCAAAAAACCATTAAATTTTAACATTTAACTTATACCGTTAATCATCTCTAATGAAACGGCCCAAATTGACTGAAATTACTAGACTTTTACAAGGCAATTTTTCATCTATTTTTAGCCTCGGGGGTGCTACCCCCGAACCCTCGCTGGGGGGGATTAGCCCCCTCGCATGGAGGGGTGTACAGTCTTCTTGGGGTGTACATCCAGCTAAAACCTTTGAATACAGAAGATAATCAAGATCCACACCCAACAATCTCCCACTTGGAGACTGATTATAGCAACTCCATTGCTGCTTCATTTGCTAGACAATGACTCCACTTTGGACTTGGTTGTTTCTCATCTTCTTAATCATACTTGAAGACCAATTGAAACTAAGCAGATTCTTAGTTTCTCCTTGGTTACAACTTTTGTTAGCATATCTACAAGATTTGGCTAGTGTGTATCTTTTCCAGCTTCAACTGTCCATCTTCCAATGCTGACCATAAGAAATGGTACTTGAGTTGTATATGTTTAGTCTTAGAATGAAATGTGGAGTTCTTTGCAAGATGTATGGCACTTTAGTTCTCACTGTATAACCTGCCCAACTCCTGCTTCTTACCCAATTCATCCAGAAACCTTTGTAACCAAATCATTTCTTTACTAGCCTCTGTAGCAGCGACATACTTTGCTTCTATTGTTGAGAGTGCAACAACACTTTGTAGTTTTGAGACCCAACTAATAGTTGTTCCACCTACAGTAAACACATATCCTATAGTTCTCCTCTTGTTATCTCTGTCACTTTCCATATCTGCATCAACATATCCCTATAGAGCAATGTTTGAACCACCAAAGCATAATGCTTGATTTGTGGTACCTCTCAAATACCTGAGAATGCACTTCACCGCCATCCAATGTTCTTTTCCTGGATTATTCATGTACCTGCTTAAAACTCACATTGCATGTGCAATATCAGGCCTTGTGTAGACCACTGCATACATTAAGCTTCCAACTACTGATGCATATGGAACTTTAGACATATGAGGCGTTTCTTCCTGAGTCTTGGGACACGCCTCCTTACTTAATTTGAAATGGCTGGCCAAAGGTATACTAACTGGTTTTGCATTCTGCATATTAAACCTTTTCAACAACTTTTCTATGTACTCACTTTGAGACAAAGTTAATTTGCGATTCTTCCTGTCTCTAGTTATTCTCGTACCAAGGATTTGTTTTGCAGCACCCAAATCCTTCATTGCAAATGAGTTTGCCAATTTCCTTTTGAGCACATTTATTTCCTGCATGTTAGAACTTGCAACAAGCATGTCATTTACATACAATAACAATATCATATAGCTGCCATCATTTTGCCTTTTGAGATGAAAACAATGGTTAGAGTGACATTTAGTATAACCTTGTTTAGACATAAACCTGTCAAATTTTAGATACCACTGCCTTGGAGCCTGTTTTAATCCATACAAGCTCTTCTTCAACCTGCACACTAGTTTCTCCTTCCCTTTTACCTCATATCTTTGTGGCTGCTACATATATATCTCTTCCTTCAAATCCCCATGGAGAAAGGTTGTCTTTACATCTAACTGCTCAAGATGTAAACCTTCAGCAGCTACTAGACATAGAATAATGTTGATTAAAGTCATTTTCACAACAGGAGAAAATATCTCATCAAAGTCTATACCCTTCTTTTGTGCAAACCATTTCACCACAAGTCTAGCTTTATACCTTTTTCTACCTCCATCTTCTTCCTTCAACTTGTAAACCCATTTATTCTGCAATGCTATTTTACTTGCAGGAAACCTGACTAAGTCCCAAGTCTGGTTATGTGCTAAGGATTCCATCTCTTCTTTCATGGCTTGCTCCCACTTCTTCCTGGTTTCTACCTGCACTACTTCTTCATAACATTCTAGTTCACCAGAATCATTCAACAATACATAATGTAATCAAGGAGAGTATCGTTCAGGGGGTCTACTTATCCTGGTAGATCTTATAACACCACTTTTAGGTGTTTGAGGTGCTTTTTGTTGTTGTGGTTGTTGTTCTAGCTGTTGATCATTATGATTTTCAGGCACCATCACTTTTCCTGTGATATCGTCAAGCACTCTGTATTCTTTGTTTTCTTTTTCCTGCAATTGATTCTTATACAAGACCTTTTCATTGAATATTACATCTCTGCTCCTAATGATTTTGTGATTTTCATAATCATATAAGTGATAACCAAAATCAT
>APFE031560062.1:56596-88605 GCA_000404065.3 Pinus taeda | reverse complement strand
TGTCTTTACATCTAACTGCTCAAGATGCAAATCTTCGGCTGCTACAAGACTCAAAATAGTTATGATTGAAGTCATTTTAACAACAGGAGAAAATATTTCATCAAAATCAATACCTTTCTTCTGTGCAAACCCCTTCACCACAAGTCTAGCTTTGTACCTCTGTTTTCCTCCATCTTCTTCCTTCAACCTGTAAAACCATTTATTCTTCAATGTAGTTTTTCCTGCAGGCAACCTGACTAAATCCCAAGTCTGGTTATGCATTAAGGAGTCCATCTCTTCTTCCATGGTTACTCCCACTTCTTCCTGCTTTCGACCTACATTGCTTCTTCATAACATTCGGGTTCACTGGAATCAGTCAACAATAAATAATATAATGAAGGAGAGTATAGTTCAGGGGGTCTACTTATCCTGGTAGATCTTCTAACACCGCTTTCAGGTGTTTGGGGTGCCCGTTGCTGTTGTGGTGGTTGCTGCTGTTGTGGTTGTTGATTATTATTATTTTCAGGCACCTTTACTTTTTCAGTGATTTCATCAAGAACTGTGTATTCCTTGTTTTCTTCTTCCCGTTTCTTTTCCTGCATCTGATTCTTATACAAGACCTTTTCATTGAATATTACATCTCTGCTCCTAATGATTTTGTGATTTTCATAATCATATAAGTGATAACCAAAATCATTAACACCATATCCAATAAAGGTACATTTCTTTGATTTTGCCTTCAGCTTTGTTCTATTTTCTTCATTAATGTGGACAAACGCTTCACAACCAAAAGTCTTTAAAAATAAGTAGTTTACCTTTTTACCTGTTCATGCCTCCTCTGGAATACCACCATCCAAGGAACTTGAAGGCCCTCTATTTCTTAGATAAACAGTAGTGTCTACACCATCTTTCCAAAATTGTAAAGGCAATCCTGCATGCAATCTCATGCACCTTGCACGCTCCATGATTGTCTCGTTCATCCTTTTGTGACACGCCATTTCCTTGTGGTGTTCCTGGAACTGTCTTCTCTCTGTGAATTCCATTATCTGAACAGTACCTATCAAATTCTTTGCTACAATATTCACCTCCATTATCTGATCTGAGACACTTCACCCTTTTCTCTGTCTCATTTTCAACCAAAGCTTTCCATTTCTTGAAAATATCAAATACATTAGATTTATTTCGAATACAATAAATCTAGGTTTTTCTGGTTGCATCATCAATAAAAGTAACATAATAGTGGGAGCCACCAAGAGATGATCCCTGACTCGGTCCCCATACATCTGTATGCACAAGCTCTAATTTTTCACTCTTCTTTTCTTTCCCAACTCAAAGTAATTTGACTCTCTTCTGTTTTCCATAGACACAATTTTCACAAAATTTTATATTACATGCTTCAAACCTAGCAACAAATTTCTTGAGTGGAGAATCTGCATCCCCTCCTCACTCATGTACCTGAACCTATGATGCCACAATGTTGTATCTTCTCCTGTAGAGGTTAAAGCATTAACAAAATTTGAAATACCATTGCATAAATACAATGTACCAACCTTTCCTCCTTTTGCTATTACCAAGGATCCTTTACTGATCTTCCAGGTTTTATCTGTGAAAGTACTTACGCAACCTTCACCTCCAAACTGCCCTGTTGAAATCAGATTTTTCTTCAGATCTGGAACATGTCTTACCTCCTTCAATAGCCATTGATTTCCATTCTGTTGTTTTATGAAAAGTGTACCCATTCTGATGATTTTACAGGGTTTATCATCACCCAATCGAACCTGTTCAAAATCTCCTTGAACATAATCATGAAAATATTTCTTATCAGGTGTGGCATGGAATGAGGCCCCTGAATCTACCACTCAAGAATCAATAATATTTTCTAATGAGATAATCAAAGCATCTTGCAACACATCACATGTTACATTCGCTTCATGATTAGTTTCTTGTTGCACATCTCCTTCTTTTCCCTTCCGAGACTTGTAGTCTTTCTTCAGGTGTCCTTTCTTCCCACATTTCCAGCACAGTATCCATGATCTGGACTTGGATCTGCCTCTTCTTGACTTACTGCAATATCCTGGGTTGTTTCCTCTTTCCATTTTTCTTCCCCTAGTCTCTGCAATCAAAGCATTACATAATGTCTCACCGGAGCTTTTCTGTCGCATTTCCTCGCTAAGGATTGCACTGACAACATAATCAAATTTTAAAGTACTAGATCTAGAGACAGAGTTGCTAATGACCATAACTAAGCCATTCCAACTTTCTGGCAATGAGCACAAAAATAACAGAGCCCTAGCTTCATCATCAAAATTTACCCCTACAGAACTTAACTGACTTGTAACTATATTAAAATCATTTAAATGGTCTGCAACAGATCCACCCTCTAACATCTTCATATTAAATAAATGCTTCATAATAAATACCTTATTTGAGGCCGAGGGTTTTTCATATAGTTTGGCCAATGACGATATTAAACCCTCTGTTGTCATTTCCTTTGAAATATTAAATGCTACCGACGCCGCTAGGCATAGCCATATTGTTCCAAGTGCTTTTCTATCAAGAATATCCCATTCTGTGTCTGTCATACTCATCAGCTTCTTTGCCTTTCTGCTCAATGGTAGGTATAGATCTCTCTGATACAAACAATCTTCCATCTGCATCTTCCACAGTAGGTAGTTTTGGCCGTTAAATTTTTCGACCGTAAACCTACCATCTTCTGCCATTGCTCCCACTCAAACCAGGAACCCTTCTCTCCTGCGAGTTTATCAACCAAATAGACCTTCAGCTCTGATACCAGTTGTTAGAAAATTATATATTACAAATAAATGGAACACATAAAATATTGCAAAAATATAAACACAGAGAATGCATAAAACAAGAGAGACACATATATATGTGGTTCACCTAGTTTGGGCTACATCCACGAAGAAACAACTAGTCCTTCCTTTTATATTATCCAGCAAACTAAAGAGATACAACCTACCACAGATCCGCTCTAACACCCTCTTCACTCTCAATCTCCTCTCTCTTCCTCGCTCAGAATACAGATATACATAGACGCAATACAATTCCCTCATATATAGTAAGGGGTTGCCTTCTAGGGAAAAACCCTAAATTAAACATAACTTATACTGTCAGATCATCCGCCTAATGAATGGCCCAGATTGACTAGAAATTACTAGACTTTTACAAGGCAATTTTTCATCTATCTTTAGCTTCGGGGGCGCTGTCCCCGAACCCCCACCAGAGGACCGCTGGACCTCGAACCCCCGCAAGGGTGACAAGTCCCCCTCGTGTGGAGGGGTATACAGTCTTCCTAGGGTATACATCCGGCTGAAACCTTTGAATACAGAAGATAATCAGGCTCCACACCCAACACCTGGTCTTGTCAAAGGAGGACTGCAACGTCAAGACAAATGGTTCTAATCTCTCTTTGATATTAATATATGCAACTATCGATTGATTTCCTACATGATTTGTCATCTTACATATTCATGGCTTAATGTTTCTTCACTTGTTAAGCAGGCTGAATTACAATTTGTCTATTATCACCTTTGTTTTCTGTTTTTGTTTACTTGTTTCAAGTGCTTGAACAAGGAAGCAAGGAATAGCTGGAGCAAACAAGAAAGGACATCATCAAACAGGATAATAGGACTAAGAGGTCGGCCCTCTTAATTGGTTCTAACTTAAGGAAATATTCCATAGAATGTATCTGTTGTGACTAGGCCCATTATCAGGCTATAGGAATCTATTTGTGTTTGCACTTATAATTTTACTTCACCACAAATTGGTGAACATACTGGGCAACCTAATACTTTTGTTTGTCTTGGATTTCATGATTTCATGAGAACTTTTCTAGTTCCACTTTTTCCCTTTGTTTCTTTTTCTTTCCTCCTACTTACTAGCCTAAGTCTAAAATTCATAGTAGCAGATCTGGTCCCTGTTTCAAAAAAAAATATTTTTTTCCTTAGCTCCCTCGATCAACGCGCTTAATTCACCAAAAGTCACGTCGATCAGTGTGAGTTGCTGAGAAACAGTCGCGTCAACCAACCTCTGGTGCTTGTTTTCAGTTAGGCAGTCGTGCCAATGCATGTAAGTGAAGATTAGGGCGTGACCCCAATATTGGCCAGTGTGTTTTACTCTTGTGGTTTTGACCCCGTAAGCCTTTTGGACTTTTTTCTCCCTGATTAGAAAGCTACTTTTCATTTGGTTTTATTTGCTTGTTGGCTTATCATCTTTCTACTTGATTGATTGAGTCATTGAGTGGCCAACGACACTAGGGCATCTAGCTGGTCATCCATTCAGTAGTTTGCGAACTTAGTAAATCGAGTTGTAAGTGTATTTACTCTTTGCATTTTGTTTTTAGTCCCTTTATGACTTTGACCTCTTTTACACAAGTTTGAAAAGTTTTTGTTTGCTTGTCTAAACGTTTCTTTTCTGGCATGGATTACGTTGCCTATCTTGTGGTTGGTAAAGTCGGTGTTTCATTAGTCTGAATGAGTTTCTCTTTTCATGTGTTCATCTGATTGAAGAGCTTATTGTCTCGAGAACTTTTTCATTGAAAGATTATTTGCAAAAAGTTTGTTTCGTTTATTCATGAAAAAGTATGAAATTCTAGATTGTTGCATTATTATGTTATGATAACTTGCATCATTAAAAGACTAGAATTGCATCAGCATTTGAAAAAGAAAGAGAACTTATTTTCTTTTGAAAGGACTAATAGATAAGTTCTGGTCAGGAAGTTAGGAATTGAAATGCATTTTTCATTAGTTTATTTTTAAAAAAATTAAGGTAGTGAAAGATCATTTCGTTTTTAGTTGCTTGATTGTTTACCTTTGATTGAGTAGTTTCTACCCTCTCTAGTGTAGGCATTTCATCAAATTGAAAGGGTCTTGTCTCATTTAGTTGCATTTTAGGTTTTTCGAGTCGCATCACTAAGACCTGAAAACTGAAACATAACTCAAGATAAATTTTAAAATGAATTCAATTAACCTAAGGTGCATTTGACATTAACAATCATGTCTAGAAGGTCTAGGCTAGAGAGATGTTTTGGTGTCTTTAAACCTAGCAGCTGTCATTAGCTTTAGCATTAGACAGCGCTAGTACGGATTTTTGCTCCCCGTACCATGAGTGTATAATGGGAGACCCCACTAGGCTGCAATCCTTTTATCCTTAGGAAGTCGAGTCGGCCACCTTGCAAACGTGATACACTGAACACAACATTCGGGGAGATTGCATGTTCGTACTTCTTGGTTCGTCGGGAGGTATTCTGCAGTTCACGGTTGCCTGGTAATCCTGTTTACCTATATCATCCAAAGCAGTCATTTTATATTTTTGACTCATTAAACTTAAAATATCGTTTGATCACTTTTCCTTTCGAGCTCGTTTCTAATCGAAAGTGTTAGAGTCATCTTTGTTTCTTTCTCGACTCTTAAAAAATGAAAGAGAACCAGTCTTTTATGCGTCTTAATAATTGATTTCCCACGATCCAAAACACCCTATTAGTCTTTTTTCGAGACCAAATAGTGAGTTTCCCTTAAAATAACATTTTAAATCCTTGAAGTTAATTATTTTGTTCACTAAGTCAAGGTCATCGTGGCTGAACCATCTGGTTCACCCAATTTCTCTTCCTCTCCTCTGTCTAAAAGATTGTCTGAGGAGTTGTTTCCTAAGTTACTAGAGTCACTTGAGGACCAAGATGTTGAACTCGTAATTGTTCTGAGCATTCAACCTTTTTCATCTAATCCTCTGCCTACTTTCGATACTGGGTCATCAGCTAATCTTGGCCCAGAATCTCCGTACAATCCCGTTCAAACTCCAAAAAACTAGCCGACCACTGGCAATAAGTTTGGACTATTTATCTATCCTCCAAACCCTCTGTTTGACCCAATTTTGATATCACCACAGTGTCCTTACAGTCCATACGACCAGTTGGGTGTTCCTTTAGAGCTATCCCCTTGTACTCGTTTGGCCAGTCGTCATCGTTTGTTTTCAGACATGGAACCTGAAGGCGATGCTCCAGTCAAATCTTTGCATGAGTCCGAAGTTTCTACTCCATACACTGTTGAGGGGGAATAATTTCCTTTTCCTCCTGAGGGTTTCCCCTTTTCAGGGGGTATTCCCGCTAGTTTGTTGCTAAACTATGTCTCTTTGGCACAGTTGGTGTCAAGTACACCTAGTGCCTCATCACTTTACCATAACCCTGTTTGGGCGTTAGGCACCACGCCTACTTCAGGTCCATTCATTATGAACACAACTTCCCAACAGGTTGTTACCTTACTCCCGGTGCAACCCACCATTCTGAATACCCTTGTTTCATCAATCCCAGTTACCCATCAAGCACAACTGGAAATTTCAAAATATGTATCTGTCAGTTCCTCCATCCCTCTAGTCAGTGGCTAGGTTGTACCACCACCTGGGGGGCAGAACCTGAATGTTTCTATGGTGTCAGGTGCCACTTAGTGGCTAACAAGCTCACATGTTTGGTATAAACTAACCTTTTTCTGGTATTATTCATAACCCTACTGATCCTACTGGATCAAGCAATGTCTAGTACCAACAGGTTCAGAATCTCGTTGGTCCATCTGGATCGAGCAATGTTTAGTGTCAACAACCCTATGGGGCTCAGGTCCAATACTAAAATCCTTACGTTCCATATGGTTCTCAAGGAATTGTTAATCAACCTTACACCCTCCAATCTGGGCAGTACATCCAGCCTAACTATGGCCAGATTCAGTTCGGAAATTTCCCAAACATAGTTCAAGTACCCTTGCAGCAGCAATGGAAATATCTACAACAACAAGGGTAGCTTTTGTAACCGCAAGGACAACCTTTGTTGCAACAAGGGCTCTCAGCACAACAGCAAGGGCAAATGATCCTGCAGCAAGGTCAACTGCAACAATAGAAAGGTCAACCCATGCAATAGTTGTAGAAAACCACGCAACAATAGATGTAATATGCTCCACACATCTCTCAACCCATGTCCTCATAGGGCCAACCTCTGCAGCCCCAGGGACAAATTTTACAACCGCAAGGTCAACCCTTGCAACAACAAAACAAAAAAGGGCAGCATCAGCCCTTGTATATATATCAACAAGGTCAACCCTTGCAAGGGCAAGGTCAAGTCTTGTAGTAGCAGGCTCAAAATCCTCATGTCCTAGGTCAACAGGTTTAGAATCCTGCTGGCCAAGGGCATCAGCTACAAAATCCCTATGTCTAGGGACAACAATTGAATCAACCTTATGCCCAAGGACAACAGGTCCAAAACCCTCTTGTTCAGGGACAATAGGTCCATCACCCGTATGTTTAGGGACAATAGGTCACATATCCATATGTCCAAGGTCAACAGGCTCAACAACCTTTTAACCCGTATGTTTCTTATCAGCAACCCATGGCCTGACAGTTCTAAGGTATTCAACGTCAAAATCCTCCCTATGGTCAAGGTAATCCATAATGGGGGTAGCCTCAGATGCCATATGGACAAAATCCCCCAATCTGGGGCCAACATCCTTACCAGCAAGGATGGACCCCTCCCTATGGGCCCGCTTATCAACCTCCCATGCCTTTTAACACCCATTTTCATTTCTTGGCTACACTTGAGTTTCCATATGTATCTTGCCTTACAAATGATCTGATCCTTCATTCAACGTACTGGCCTTTGGTGTTGTCCAAGATACCAAGTGATTGCCCAAGGTTCGATGGGTAAGCCAAAGAAGATCCTCAAGCCCATGTGATGACATATCACTTCTGGTGCTCGTCGAACTCGTACGTGGATGATTCCATTCGTCTCCATCTTTTCCAATGAACCCTCATGGGTGCGGAAGCGAACTGGTACATCGAGCTACCTCTAAGTACTTACCATGACTTTAACTCTTTAGCCATGTCTTTCCTCACGCATTTTTAGTTTCCAGTTCGCTATGAAACTGGAAACTATTTTCTCACATCGCTTAAGCAAGATACTGCGACACACATCTCTAATCACATCCATGAATGGAGACATAGAAATCGCCTGATCAAATTCAAGATTGCTGATCAGTTTCTCACTGAATGGTTCATCAAATCATTCATGGCCCCAATTGCTTGCAATATAGCTATGGGTGGATGCGTCACTGAAGAGCAGGTCATCACTCGTGCCCAATACTTGGATCTAGTTTACTCTCAGTCTAGCACTTTGTACTAAGGTCCCAAAGCTCAGGGGGGGCTCCTAAAAAAAGAGAGACATAGATATACGTGGTTCACCCAGTTTGGGCTACGTCCATGGAAAAATAGCCAGTCCTTCTTTTTATATTATCCAGAAAACTGAAGAGATACAACCTACAACAGATCCACTGTAATTCCATCTTCACTCTCAATCTCCCCTCTCTTGGTCACTCAGAATATAGATATACATAGACACAATACAATTCCCTCATGTATAGTGAGGGGTTTCCTGTTAGGGCAAAAAGCCCTAAATTAAACATAACTTCTACTGTCAGATCTCTACCTAATGAACAACCCAAATTGACTATGTAATTACAACATTTTACAAGGTAGTTTTACATCTATTCTTAACTTCAGGGGCATTGCCCCCAATCCCCCTACCGGGTGGGGCTCCCAAAGGTCACAGCTACCCCCCCTGGACCCCACCTGCAACGAATATTTTACAGGTGGTCTTGCTGCCCCATTAAGAACTAGGGTCCAATGCGGGGATACCTTTGAATATAGAAGATAATCAGGCTCCACACCCAACAATCTCCCACTTGGAGACTAATTATAGCAACTCCACCGCTGCTTCATTTGCTGGAAAATGGCTCCACTTTGGACCTGGTTGTTTCTCATCTTCTTCATCCTACTTGAAGACCAATTGAAACTGAGAAAATTCTCAGTTTCTCCTTGGTTACAACTTTTGTTAAAATATCTGTAGGATTCTGGCTAGTGTGTATCTTTTCCATCTTCAACTGCCCATCTTCCAACGCTGACCATATGAAATGGTACTTGAGTTGTATATTTTTAGTCTTGGAATGAAATGAAAAGTTATTTGTAAGATGTATGGGACTCTGGCTATCACTGTATAACTTGCCGAACTCCTGCTTCTTACCCAATTCATCTAGAAACCTTTGTAACCAAATCATTTCTTTACTTGCCTTTGTAGCAGCAACATACTCTGCTTCTGTTGTTGAGGGTGCAACAACACTTTGTAGTTTTTAGACCCAACTGACAACTATTCCACCTACAGTAAACACATACTCTATTGTGCTTCTCCTATTATCTCTATCACCTGCCATATTTGCATCAACATATCCCTGTAGAGCAATTTTTGAACCACCAAAGCATAATTCTTGATTTGGGTACCTCTCAAATACCTGAGAATCCACTTCGCCACCATCCAATGTTCTTTTCCTAGATTTTTCATGTACCTACTTACAACTCCCACTGCATGTGCAATATCAGGCCTTGTGCAGACCATTTCATACATGACGCTTCCAACTATTGATGCATATGGAACTTTAGACATATGAGCCATTTCTTCCTGAGTCTTGGGACACTCCTTACTTAATTTGAAATGGCTAGCAAAGGTATACTAACTGGTTTTTCATTCCGTATATTAAACCTTTTCAACACCTTTTCTATGTACTCACTTTAATACAATGTTACTTTGCGATTCTTCCTAGCTCTATTTATTCTCATACCAAGGATTTGTTTTGCAGCATCCAAATCCTTCATTGCAAATGAGTTTTCCAATTTTCTTTTGAGCACATTTATTTCCTGCATGTTAAAACCTGCAACAAGCATGTCATTTACATACGATAACAATATAATATAGCTACCATCATTTTACCTTTTGAGATAAACACAATGATCAGAGTGATATCTAGTATAACCTTCTTAAGACATAAACCTATCAAATTTTATATACCACTGCCTTGGAGCCTATTTTAAGCCATACAAGATATTCTTCAACCTCAACACTAGTTTCTCCTTCCCTTTTACCTCAAATCCTTGTGGATGTTGCATATATATCTCTTCCTCCAAATGCCCATGGAGAAATATTGTCCTTACATCTAAAAACTCAAGATGCAAATCTTCAGCTGCTACTAAGCTTAAAATAGTTCTGATTAAAGTCATTTTAACAACATGAGACAATATCTTATCAAATTCTATACCCTTTTTATGTGCAAACCCTTTCACCAAAAGTCTAGCTTTATACCTTTTTCTACCTCCATATTCTTCCTTCAACTTGTAAACCCATTTATTCTGCAATGTTGTTTTACCTGCAGGAAACCTGACTAAGTCCCAAGTCTGGTTATGTGCTAAGGAGTCCATCTCTTCTTTCATGGCTTGCTCCCACTTCTTCCTGTTTTCTACCTACATTGCTTCTTCATAACATTCTAGTTCACCATAATCAGTCAACAATACATAATATAATGAAGGAGAGTATCGTTCATGGGGTCTACTTATCTTGGTAGATCTTCTAACACCACTTTCAGGTGTTTGAGGTGCTTGTTGCTGTTGTGGTTCCCATTCTGGCTATTGATCATTAAAATTTTCAAGCACCATAACTTTTCCTGTGATCTCGTCAAGCACTATGTATTCTCTATTTTATTTTTCCTATTTATTTTCCTACAGCTGATCCTTATACAAAGCCTTTTCATTGAATATGACATCTCCGCTCCTAATGATTTTGTGTTTTTCATAATCATAAAAGCGATAACCAAAATTATTAACACCATATCCAATAAAGGTACATTTATTTGATTTTGCCTCAATATTTGTTCTATTTTCTTCATTAATGTGGACAAAGGCTTCACAACCAAAAGTCTTTAAAAAAGAGTAGTTTACCTTTTTACTTGTCCATACCTCCTCTAGAATACCACCATCCAAGGAACTTGAAGGCCCTCTGTTTATTAGATAAACAGTAGTATCTATAGCATCTTCCCAAAATTGTAAAGACAATCTTGCATGCAATCTCATGCGCCTTGCACGCTCCATGATTGTCTTGTTCTTTCTTTCTGACACACCATTTTCTTGTGGTGTTCCTGGAACTGTCTTCCCTCTATGAATTCCATTCTCTGAACAGTACCTATCAAACTCTTTGTTGCAATATTCACCTCCATTGTTTGATCTGAGACACTTCAAGCTTTTTCCTGTCTCATTTTTAACCAAAGCTTTCCATTTCTTGAAAGTATCAAATAACTCAGATTTATTTCGAATACAATAAATCCAGGTTTTTTTGGTTGCATCATCAATAAAAGTAACATAATAATGAGAGCCACCGAGAGATGATAGTTGAGCAGGTCCCCATACATTTGTATGCACAAGCTCTTATTTTTCGATCTTCTTTTCTTTCCCCAACTTTGAGGAATCTAACTCTCTTCTGTTTTCCATAAACACAATTCTCACAGAATTTTAAATCAACATGCTTCAAACCTGGCAACGAATTTCTTGAGTAAATAATCTGCATCCCTTTCTCACCCATGTGCTCGAGCCTATTATGCCACATTATCGTATCTTCTCATATAGAGGTTAAAGCGTTAACAGAATTAGAAATACCATTGCATAAATACAATGTACCAACCTTTCCTCCTTTCACTATTACCAGGGATCCTTTAGTGACCTTCCAAGTTTTATCTGTGGAAGTAGGTACGCATAGCCACTGATTTCCATTTTGCTGTTTTATGAAATTTGTACCCATTCCAATGATTTTACAAGGTTTATCATCACCCAACTGAACAATCCAAAATCTCCTTGAACATAATCATAAAAATGTTTCCTATCAGGTGTGGCATGGAATGAGGCCCCTGAATCTACCACCTAGGCATCAATAATATTTTCTAATGAAAGAATCGAAGCATCTTACAACACATCACCTGTTACATTCGTTTCATGATTATTTTCTTGTTGTGTGTCTCCTTCTTTTCCCTTTCGAGACTTGCCGTCTCTCTTTAGGTGGCCTTTCTTCCCACATTTCCAGCACACTATCCTCGATCTGGACTTGGATTTACGTTTTTTTGACTTACTGCGATATCCAGGGCTCTTTCCTCTTTCATTTTTTCTTCCATTAGTCTTTGCAGTCAAAGCATTACCTGATGTCTCACCGGAGCTTTTCCATCGGATTTCCTCTCTAAGGAGTGCACCGACAACATCATCAAACTTTAAAGTACTAGATCTAGAGACAGAGTTACTAATGGCCATAACGAGACCATTCCAACTTTCTGGCAATAGGCATAGAAATAACAGATCCCTAACTTCATTGTCAAAAGTTACCCCTACAGAGCTTAACTAACTGGTAACTGTATTAAACTCATTTAAATGATCAGCAACAGATCCACCTTCTGACATATTCATATTAAATAAACGCTTCATAATAAATACCTTATTTGAGGCCGAGGTCTTTTCATATAGTTTGGCCAATGTCGACATTAAACCCTCTATTGTCATTTCCTTTGAAATATTAAACGCTACCGACACCGCTAGGCACAGTCGTATTGTTCCAAGTGCTTTTTTGTCGAGAATATCCCATTATGTGTCTATCATACTCATTGGCTTCTTTTTCTTTCTGCTTAATGGTTGGTATAGATCTCTTTGGTACAAATAATCTTCCATCTGCATCTTCCACAACTGGTAGTTTTGGCCATTAAATTTTTCGACCCTAAGCCTACCATCTTGTGCCATTTCTTCCACTCGAACCAGGGACCCTTCTCTCCTGCGAGTTTATGAGCGAGACCTTTAGCTCCGATACCAGTTGTTAGAAAATTATATATTACAGAGCAATGGAACACAAAATATTGCAAAAATATAAAAACAGAAAACACATAAAAAAAGAGAGACATAGATATACATGGTTCACCTAGTTTAGGCTACGTCCACGGAAAAACAGCCAGTCCTTATTTTTATATTATACAGCAAACTGAAGAGATACAACCTACAACAGATCCACTATAATTCCATGTTCACTCTAAATCTCCTCTCTCTTCCTCACTTAGAATATACATATACATAGACGCAATACAATTCCCTCATATATAGCGAGGGGTTGCCTTCTAGGGAAAAAAAAACCTAAATTAAACATAACTTCTACCATCAGATCTCCGCCTAATGAATAGCCCAGATTGACTTCAGAATTAAAACATTTTACAAGGAAATTTTACATCTATTCTTAGTTTTGGGAACACTGCCCTCGATCCCCCCACCAGGGGGGGGCTCCCAAAGGTTGCAGCCACCCCCCCTGGACCCCCCCTGCAGCGAATATTTTATGGCCAGTGTTGCTGCCCCATTACAAACTGGGGTCCAATGTGGCGATACCTTTGAATATAGAAGATAATCAAGATCCACACCCAAAAGTTTATTACCCAATGCTTCGCGACCATTATCTAACCTTGTAGCATCAAAATCACCCATTGTACCTCCTATTAATGGAGTTATTGGTTCAGTATCTCAGACCCCTACTAAAACTTCTTCGAAATAGAAATGTTGTTCCTAATAGTTCATCCCAAAATCCACTTAGCCCTGGAGAAACCTCAGAGCTCCATGTTGTCTAGTCTACCACATCGGACAAATCCACGAAAGGAAAGAAGAAAGGCAAAGGCAAAGCTAAAGCCGATGCCCCGAAACAGGGTCCTCCCAAATCGTTTGTTGATGAATCTTCGTAATGGAAACCTAAGTATCCCTACCTCATTTGCGAGGGAGATCACTACACTAAGGATTGTCCCTGACGATCCTAATTTAGTCACTTTCTCAAAGGGACCCTTGTTGTCCTCAAAGAGTTGTTTTTGTCTCAGCAGGCCAAAATGGTAGACCAACCCCAATCTGCGTCCTTCGGATCTCAAGTATTCATGATGAGTATGCCTATTAATGTGGCTACTAGATTGAAAGAATATCAAACTCCTACTTCGATAGCTAGGAAAGAGAAAGAAGATACACCTTCTTCTACCCCAAGTTTTGGCCCTCTTCATATTGAGCGCCCTAACCCTGATTCCGCTATACAGCCACCCTCTCGAGGTGTGCTATAGAAATCCTCATATAATCCCAATTCCCGAGCTATTGAGCACTATAATATTATTGAGGATTTGGCTCAGGCACCGTCAGCCATGTCGGCTCTCAAGGTACTCCAAATCTGCCCATCGCAACGAAAAATATTTGTTGTCAGCTATTGGGGGCATCGATCACACTGATTCCAATTTGATATGTTTTGATCTAGAGAACCATGTTCCATGGCTCCCTCATCAGATTTCCTTTCTTATTCAGGTAATCATCAATGAGGAGACCATCCACCAGACTATCATCGATGAAGGTGCTTCCACCTGCATCATGTCAACCGCATGTTGGAAGGCTATTGGTTCTCCTGCAGTGAACCAATATCCAAACAATTTGGAAACTTTTGATGGGTGTGATTCGCGACCCTTCGGTGTCTTACCTAACCTTGCCATCACCCTGGAAGGCAAGACAGTGCAAGTCGAAGTAGAAATTGTTGACTACAATCTCAATTATAATCTTCTACTCAGCCGAAATTGGACCCATGCCATGCATGTCGTGTCCTCCTCTTTATTTCACATGATTCGTTTTCCCCATCAAGGAAAGATTGTCACTGTCGACCAACTATCTTTATTTTCCTCTTCCTCCTTAGATGGCAATGTTTCGTATGTCAAGCACACTCGTGCTCCCTATGAGAGTGTGGGGGGAAAGTCTCTTCAAAGGTTCTACCTTAATGGGAATGTTTCCACTCCCACCTCCTCATGTTACCTCTATTAACATGATCTAGGTCAAATATGATCCTTGGGTCATACCTGTGCCAGATCTTGTTGATACCTGGGGTGAGGTTATGCTGCTTAGTCCAGTTGAAGCCAATTACGTGGAAATTGTTTGGGCTTCGAATTCTACATCCTCTAATTCTTTTATGTCAAAGACCTCTTTCGATACGTACTCTCAATCCCCATGTCTTGGCACTTTGGAATCACCTGATCTATTAGCAGAGACCTTCCTTGCTAATGAAGGTATCATGGAAGTCATTTCTCTTGAGGAACCACCATGGTTCATTACTCATCATAACTCCTCGTTCCTGCCTCGCCTGACGGTCATGTCTACCATTTTCAAAGAGTCCTCTTTTCTGTTTCCGCCACCGATTGTTACTCATGAAGTATGGTCGAAAGGAAATTTCGGTAATATTATTGAAATGATGCCGATTGATATTTCTATCAAACTCGGTATCGTTGAACACGTTCATATTGGGGTATATTATTCTTCGGATGAGATTAAGACATATGCTCGTCTATTTCAGGAATTCCATGATGTGCTTGTGTGGTCCTATGAAGAAACGCCCAACATTGATCCTAGCATTGTAGTGCACGAAATACCAAAGTATCCACACACAAAGTCCATTTGCCAATGGCTTCACTCGGTGCACCCTAGGAAGGCCGCCGCTATTAAGGGTAAAGTTGAAAAGCTTCTCAAAGTTGGGTTCATCTATCCCATCTGCCTTATAGACTGGGTGTCCAATATTGTCCTGGTGACTAACAAACAAGGTGTGATCCTCGTTTTTGTTCATTATCGAGATCTCAATCGTGTATGTCCTAAAGACAACTATCCTACTCCCTTCATTGATCAAATCATTAATGAATGCGTCGGGAGTGAGATCTTTTCCTTTATGGACAGTTTTTCTGGTTATAACCAGATCAACATGGCACTAGCCAATTAAGAAAAGATAGCCTTTATCTGTTCGTGGGGTATGTTCACGTACAATAAGCTCCCTTTCAGCCTCAATAATGTTGGAGCCACGTTTCAACGGGTAATGTCCCATGCGTTTCATGATATTCATAAAATTGTCCAGCCTTACTTGGATGACCTTCCCTCTCATTCTCGTGAGCGCCAAGATCACCCAGACCATCTTCGGCAGATTTTTTTGCGCTGTAGACACTATAACATTCGGTTAAACCCACACAAATGTGTTTTCTGCATAGAATCAGGAGAACTCCTTGACTTCATCTTTCCAAGGACAGTATTCGCCTGGATCAACTAAAAGTTGAGGCCATTATATATTTACCCCCTCCATCCTCACTACACTAACTCCAGAGCCTGCAAGGAAAGGAAAACTTTCTACGTCGTTTTATACCCAACTATGCCAGGCTAGCCACATGATTTACCTAGCTGTTAAAATAAGGAATGCCCTTTGTATGGGATAAGGTGGCCCAAAAATATTTTGACAATCTCAAGGATGTCCTTGTAAATTCTCCTCTGTTGCACCTGCCATATTATTATCGACATTACTTCCTTTACCTAACTGCGGCCCTTATTTCCACCGCTATGGTATTGGTCCAAGGCGACGCCGAAGGCAACGAACATGTAATCTATTACCTTAGTCAGAATCTCCTCGACACTGAAACGCGTTATGCACATGTCAAGAAGTTAGCTTTGGCTATCGTTCAGGCTATTCAACACTTTTGACACTACATCCTTTTGTGCATGACTACAGTGATTTCTGAATGCAACCCCATGACCTATATCCTGACTCGTCAGTTACTGGGTGGAAAATATTCTAAGTGGATCATGATCCTGAAAGAATTCGATTTGGTATTCACTATAGCCAAATCTAAGAATTCGCTTGTTTTCGCCGAATTGATTTGTTCCCTTCCCTCCAAGTCTCTCCCTGCTAGTGCAGATGAATAACTTCTGGATGAGACCCTCTTGATTATTACCACCATTGATCCATGGTATGGTGATATCATCATGTATCTCTAGACGTCTACATTTTGGTCTGCGTTGACCAAGGATGATCGCCGAAGGATTCGGCATCACTCCCAACCCTGCTGCATTATTGGCGATACTTGATATCGTGTTGATGTTAATTTAGTTCTTTGTCGATGCCTTATGATTGAGGAAGCTGAAAGCGTTCTCAATGATTTCCACTCCAGGGTATGTGGTGGTTATTTCTGGCTGTATATCTTCAAGGACTGCATTCTTTCTATTCACAAGTGCCACGAGTGCCAAATTTACCAATGCAAGATGCGCACCCCACTTGTTCACCTACACCATGTCACTACCGTTGGTCCTTTTGTCAAATGGGGCATCGATTATATGACATGTAATCCTTGTTCAGCTAGCGGGCATGGCTATATTATCATCGTTGTGGATTATTTCACCAAATGGGCCGAGGCAATGCCTACATACTCTGCAGATGGTAAGATCACGGCTCAATTCCTTCTTAACCATGTTATTTCCAGGTTCACCATACCCCAAGCCATTTTCACAGACCACAGCTCCCATTTCAGAGATTACATGATGGCTCAGCTAACATCTGCATTGGGCTTGCAGCACGATGGCTCGAACCCATATTACCCTCAAGCCAACGACCAAGTTGAAGCCATGAACAAAGTCTTGGTCACCATGCTTCAGTATGCTATTGGGATGCACAAGTCAAATTGGCATCTCATGCTCTTTTTAGTTATGTGGGCCTACCAAAACTCAACCAAAGACGCAATTGGTTTCACACCATTCCAGCTAGTTTATGGTCTAGAAGCAACATTGCCGATTGAATGTGAGATTCCTTCACTCAAGTTAGTTGTTCAACTCATCCCCGAAACATCACCTCAAGACAAACACCTCTTATATTTAGAACGACTGGACGAGACTCACCATATCGCCGCCTTGGTCATCGAAGCATAAAAGAAACGAGTCAAATCCCATTTCAATCAGTTGGTCTCCCCTCACATGTTCTCTAAGGGTGATTTGGTCTTACTATATGACCAAGATAACGATAAGTTGGGGGCAGGCAAGTTTGAACCTATGTGGCATGGCCCTACACCATTAAATGTGTTTTGCAGAAAGGAACCTATGAGCTTATTGATTATGAAGGAAACCCTCTTGATAAGCCCTGAAACGAGCTTTACCTCTAGAAGTACTATGCTTAGGTCATGTTGCACGGTTACTTGTGTACATTAGTGTGTCATTCATTTTTGTGCAGCGTGGTTTTGTGTGATAGTTTTCAAACAATTTTCCTGTTTACTATGCTTTTCTTGCTTTGCAGATGTCTATGACTCCCCACATTGGTTTCACTAATGGTGCATGTCATAGTACCCAAAACCTATCATCCATGGCATGGGCTATTTATGACCCTAACGGTGAGTTGATTGACCTTCAAGGTATATGTCTAGGTCGCACAACCAACAACATTGTTGAATACAGTGCGGTCATCGAACTGTTGTCAAAAGCCATTTCTCTGAAAATCAGATAACTAGTTGTCAACCTGGATTCACAGCTTGTTGTCCTTCAACTCAATGGGCAATATTCCATCAGAAACCCTCAAATATTGAGAATGTATTTCCATATCTATCTATTGGAAAGGTATTGTGATTACACTACATATCATCATATTCCTAGACACATGAATACATTGACAGATACATCAGCTAGTCATGTGTTGGATAGACATTTACGAAACATGTAAAAGATAAAACAAACAATTTGTACCATAGTAGACAAGAAAATACAACATATATATATATATGGTGATAATGTTTGATACATCAGAACCTCAAAAAATAATATGTGTGTCTAAAATAACATTGGCGGCTGACAGGCCTCATCCGTGGCATGCAAGCCTCAAAAAATATGTAGGTGTTGGACCTAGGAACTAATCAGAATGGTGATCATGGTAGCATGATATGGCTCGTGCAACACAAGTCAGAAATTGGCAGATCCACTCCGAGACTCCTACCATGTGTCTCTGGTACTAACAAGGAATGTCTCCTACCCGAGCATACTCCGGGATACCACAAGTCAACACCTTAAGGTTCCTCGTGATATCCTCCTCATTGTCGCTCCCCTCTTGATAAGGAGTGACAACAACGATAGGGCGTGGGATGTGCCTGGATAATGGGGACATCCTAGCAGGACACTCTGGTCCAACATTTACATTAACAAGAGAAATGTTATAAGCACAAATATACCAAAAACAATTAAAAAATCTCAAAATTAAAAATTTCAATTTTTTTACCTTCGTCATCGAAGTCCTCTCCATCTGGTAAGGGCATATCTAGATGTCCATGGAAATCAGTGCCACTGTATGGCCAGTCCTCCACGACAATATTTTTTCATCGTAACCATGAAAGAATGTAGGTCCATATGACATGTGATGACCCCCAGTGACCCTCGGCATCAAACGGCTCCAGCGGGCCATCTGCAGATCGTGTGGCATAGAAGGATCTACCTCAGTCAGCTGATATTGGAATAGTGGTATTCCTTCCAAGAAGAAGGTCACAAGTACAGTTCTGAAGAAAAATTTCTTCAAATTTCCTACCTTGGCTTTGGACAGCTGGCGCTTGATGTTCGTCTTCATGGCCTCTACCCAGTTGAAGATTGTAGGAGCTATGCAGTCAATAGCATAAAGGAACTTCGACTTGTTAGTCTCATGTTGTGCCTGGCACCTCACCACTCTGTTGATAGTCAACAAAATCACCCTCAATGTAAGATATTGAACACTGGAAATCTCTATCTTCCCACTCTTGGATTTCATGGCCTCAGGGCAGTGTTTCGCAAGCAAGGAAGATATGCTTGCCCCAATCGGTCATGACCCATACCACTTCACTGGTTCCCCTCTGCGAGACAATCCAATGATGAAGTATATATTTGAAGTTTCCAACACCAAATCCTGGTCACCAAATGACAAAAATCTCCCGATTAATGTCCCAAAGACTAATCAGGTACCAAAGCAACTCAGGCTAGGCCCACATCCCTGGTGTAAGAAAGAATTTGAGGAGCCCACAAGCCCTCAAAGCTTCCAAGCAATTTGGGTCATTCATTACCTGGGTGTCAACATCTTCATGTTCCCGTTCTTTCCAGGCCACCATTTTTAGTGATTCGTTCCTGCAAAAGCCATTAATTTGAGTCAACAATCATCCTTGGCCCATAAAGTTTAAGCTTAAATGGTTAATTTTATGGAAAATAGGGTTTTTCCCTATTCATGGCGATCGGCACGCTTGTTTTAAAAATAGTTGCACTGATTGGCACAGATGGATTTGTTTTAAAAACAGTTGCGACCGAGGGCGATTTTTTTTTTCAAAATACCCCTCAAAAACCTAAAAAAGTGGTTAAAAGCATAAATAAAGGATATGAAAATGGAGCTCAGGGCTTTAGCTATTACCTAGAGTTGGCAGCTCATCGATTGACCTCCCAGATCTCTCGCAAACGGCTTTGGAAAAGTTAGGGAAAAAGTGAGTAAAAATGATTTACAACAAAGGTAAAATGGTAAATATCAGGCTTTTGTAAATATGTTGTCCTATTTTGTGTCAAGAACTCGATAATGAACTTTACCTTACTTGTGTAGCGACAGGTGATGGATGTTCGACGATGATGACGAGTCATGTTTCAGCTCTTTTCTTGACTCATTAAACTCATATGAAAATATTGCCGAGTGTTTTTCCCTTTTGACTCGCAAAATAAAATAAAATTGGGGGTCTGATTTTAACTCCTTTTTGAGCTTTTAAAAAATCAAAAATATTGTTGAGCCCTTGTCATTTCAAACTCGTTAATGGATGTGAAACGTCGTGTGCCCAATATAATTTTACCCCTTTTTCGGGCTAGGAGGCGCTATTTACGAAAAAGGTACTCCTTGACTAAAATGGTCAAGCGGTTCTCTCAAGTATTGTTTTCTACCTTTTTAGGCTCGAGAGACACACATGTACAAAAAAGGACCATGTGGATTTTTCTTTTACATGCCTTTTTCAAAATCTCTAAAGATGAAAAAGATACCGAGTTACACCTTTGTCAGATCTGTTAAACTATTAAATGACATCGGATTCATCACCATGATGAACATGAAGCTTCTCCTTCATAGGGCTCATTAAACTTACTCGGTTAGATTTGTCCGAATGATGAATTAACAATGCAAGCATATGTTATCCCCTTAAAGCTTGTGATTAAAAAATAATTGGGGTACCTACCAGAAATGGTGGGGGAAAATTTGGAAATATATCAGTTCTGTCGGAAGCTCACTCTTCAACATGACACTCTTTGCTTTGTGTCAGGTTGGGACATCCTCCTTTGTATCGTTGACCTTCCTGGGTTTGGGCCATTTATTTTTTCCTTCCATTTTACCTCTACCACATCGTCATGACCAACGATCCCATGGATCCAAGAGCTACCAAACTTCCAATTGTGTTGTTGATATGTTCAAGAGTTGTCCTTCTACAGTTACACTTACCTCTGATTCTTTGTATCATCCAAAACCATTTTTCATCCTTTCGTCTCACGTCGATGATGTGGGATTCATTATGGCTCTCCTTCAACACGATCTCTTTCTGTCAACTTCAGCTCATTATCCGAGAAGTTGACTGAGAGACTTCTTTCCGGTACCTTAGAGCTTGCATGCCCTAATGGCAAGTTCTTCGCACTCAACGACAAGTTAACATCATTGGCTTTCGATTGAGTGATTTCACAGGTGTTTGACTTCAGTTCCTCTATTCACATTCTATGGATTGTGCTAATAGTATCTTGAGCACCATTGTCATTATTGGTGGTTTCTCTTTCTCTTGTTAACAATTTACATTATCGAGTGGTAATCAAGTGACTTTCTAGCATGTTCGACGTCAACACATCTATTCACATGTTAGAATTTGTACTTGATCAAGTTGTGTTGGAGCGCAAGACCCTGGACTCAGATCACAAAAGTCCAGGTTACGAAGTGGTGTGACATGGTTATGATGATATGCATGTCTCTTTCAGATGGCTGGTTGCGACTAGACCATGAGTTATCATATGTGATCCTTCTCATTATCAGATGGTTGCGACCATACCTTGGTTTCGTTATGATCCTCTTTGACAGATGGTTGCGCCCATACCTAGATCCATTTACATGATCATTCTCTAGATGGCTGCGTCCATGCCATGATTCATGTATTATTTGATAGAGATCTCAATTTATGTATATGTATCAGTACTTTCTTGCAGGTCTTCCGACGGTAGACCAGTTCCCCACACTGATTTATAAATCATTTCATCCCTCACTCCAGTTCGGCCTTCACGCTTTAGGGGGCATCTGTGACACAACATTTTGTCACTGTCCCTGTGCTCCCCATTCCTTGATCCTAGAGGACCTCTACAGTGAACCCCACATGCTTTTCCTTCATGAAGAAACTCCCATTGTGTCCCTCTTCATGAGCAGATCAATTCCCTTTTGCACCATTGATCCAAGTCTAGGTGTGACAAGGGGCCCTTCCAAGACCTTTTACTTCTGTGATGTGATAAATTTCATTTTTAAAAGAACATAAATGAATACATCTGCATGTTGTAAAGAAGAGGAACATGAAAATCATCAGCACATGAAAACAAAATCCAAAATAACGGGGTTCGTCTAGGAGGGACTACGTCTTCAGGCCTCAGTGTCAAGATGGTTTACGCAATTGCATTAAGTGTTGGTAAAGAGGATGAAGACGTACATGTATGTTATCATGGTCATAAAGGAAATACCCTCACATAGGAATGGCTAGAAACCAATACATGTTCCTATCTAATGACTTAGAGAATCTCTTGTACAAGCTACATAGAGATCTCGTAATAACATAACAAAACCATAAATGTACATCTCTCATTAACATCAGTAAACAAGATCCCGCATCAAAACATAAAGCGCAAGGATCAAATAAACACAATGCAAAATCATAATGATGATTCCGCATCACATCAAGCGAGAATCCTAACACATCTCATAAGCCATAAAAAGAAGTATAATGCAACAAAATTACATATACCTCAACACCATGGATGCGTGAATAATGGGTTGCTCTTATGCTGGCCTATTGTACCATCAAATCTTGTAGCATTGATCACCATCTAAACATTTGCTCACACATTAAGTATTGACACCTACAATAGAATATAAGAAGTGGATGAAAAATCAAGGCATCTATTGCAGAATCTAACACCGCCATCAGGTTCGTGTCACCGAGAGGTATAAAATCGACATAAATTTTGTCCAATTTGGACATTGGGGAAATTTGGCCCCTCTTAAAGTTGGGCTCAAGCGTGGTTCCACATGCCTCTATTCTTGCTCATGTTTCCACCTGCAAATGCAAACTCAGTCTTGAAAATCGTCCATATACCTCCTTTGGGTGCAATTTACAAATGAGGGGTTTTTAAATGAGTTTCATGGACGGATTAAAAAAGGGGGTCGTTGGCGCATTGGCTAATAAACAAATTCGTTGAGGAGGGGTCGGGTGGTCAAACCCTGCCCCTCCCATTTTAAAACATGGTTGGTTTTGATAACATGGTGGTAATTACTTATTACATAGCTCCATGGGGCCACCTGCTTGGGGGCCGGCCAAGTGGTCTGGGCGGGTTCGACCCCTGTTGGCATCCTAAAAAAAATCCCTTGCACAATATTTGTGTTTGTTTTTGGGTAGTGGTTCCACCTTGGGTGGCGGGTCTGGTGGGGGTGGCCTACACCCTATTAATATGGCACATGGTAGTTGTGAGGGCTTGTAGGGTCATGGCTACTGGACCAAAAATAAAATCCATTTTTTTTATATTTTTTAATTTGCGGCTGGGAAGGGAGGTGGTGGGGGTCATCGACCACCACCTCATAATATATTTTTTTTGTTTTGTTTCCATAATAAATTTATGGTCCATTTTAAAAAATCATAAAAAGGACTGAAGGAGACAATTTAAACAAGCCACAAATTCACCTGGAATCTGGTCCAAGTTGGCCAGAATCCGGTGGCCAGGTTTTGTCCAAATTGCTACCTCAAGCCTCCCCAATCACCCAAGTCAACCCTAAATGTTGAATGCTCCACACTTTCGCATACAGAATCAGTTTGATGAACCATTTGCACCATTTTGATTAGGATGACAAGGTCTACGACTTGCACCTAAGTCGATCACGATCCGAGCACTTCCATTTTTGAGCCTTTTCCCAGTCACCAGTGTTTGATGAGCCACCTGAATCATTCCTCCCCACTGAGGAGCTTTGGGTCCTCCAAAAGCATCAAAGTAATCCGCAACTGTGTACAATGTCTACCCCATAAGTGCCCTGAAATGTCACCCTTCATTCTCCTTCTCCTTTGTCCTTCGGAGCCATAAGCGACGAGCCAACACCAGTGTTCTCTGCAACCCTGTAGTACATTTTTGCAATTTATATGCATATGACCAACTAATGATCCAAGCAACCCCATACTTGCCACGATTTTACAACACATACTCAGTGGTCAAGTTTTCATCAAATGGAGAATGACAATAACCCAACTATCAAAATAACGCCACACATCATTGTCACTCAAACAAGTGATGGAAACACATCATCACTTTTACAATGCCAATGCAACAAATGATTTACAAAAACATAGCCATGACAAGAATGAAAATATAGAAAAACTATTTAGGGAACCATCTCTTTATCATAGTGAATATACCATCTCCTTGTGGGATATCTGCTTGCCGATTGACTCTTTTAACTGCATCTTATACATGGGTTTTGTTTGTAGGGTGCTGCACTGGATGGAGCCTCCAACACGTGGCTCTTTGATGGCCACTTTTTTTGCAATGACTCCAATGTTTCCTCTTCCTCCGGATTTACTTAACATGACTCCTACCCTACTGTGGAAAATGCCTTTCATTTCTCATCTTCCTTTGTGCTACCATTCGCTTCCAACAGCTTGCAAGAAAATGGTTATGCAAACCATAAAAATAAAATGTATTTCTATGATATGACTCATGTTTATCCTTAATAACATGGTGATAATCAAAATGAACACAATTATAATATCAAGACTTGTTATACCTTCCCTGGTGGTCTCAGTCATGATCATGGTGATGACAACTTCCCTCAGCTCTCTCCCTATAATGTGCACTATCACAGGATGATGGTGAAGTGTTCCCATCCTCCTCTTTCTTCGACAATCTCAATAATATCATGGAATATTCTGTCTTTGTTGAGCACTCTCCTTTGTTGTATCCCAAGCCTACATAACGAGGTCTCTATGGCGTAATCATGCCTTGTCCTTTAACACCAAGACCTCCTTCTTTATAACCCACCCTAGTAAGGAGTCTCATGGATATATCTGCAATGGGTATCTCCACATCTCCAACAGAAATGGAAGCATGTGAAGATGAAACTGAAGAATGATTAGGTTTGTCTATCTCAAATGTCAATGTCGACACAGGTGAAGAGGGCTTCTCTAAGCCTTTGTTGTGTTTTAGTTCCTCCAAAGCCTCTTTAATAGCTTGTAGCTGAATCTACAACCTCTACTTATCCTCCTTCTCTTCCTATAGAAGGGTCTTTAATGCATCATGCTCTGCTTGAAGACTCTGATCATCGTGCTTCAATTCTTCCAGGGCCTCTGTCGTGGCTTGCAATTGAAGCTACAACTAATGCTTCTCCTCTTTCTCCTCTTGTAAAATCACCTTCAATGTTGCGTTGTCTGCTTTTTTTTCTCATAATATTTATCCAACATGTCCTCCTTCTCAGTGTCAAGATGGTTTAGGCCGCTGCATTAAGTGTTGGTAAAGAGGATGAAGATGTACATGTATGTTATCATTGTCATAAAGGAAATTCTCTCACACAGGAGTGGCTGGAAACCAATACATGTTCATATCTAATGACTTAGAGAATCTCTTATACAAGATACATATAGATCACATAATAACAGAACAAAACCATAATTGTACACCTCTCGTCAACAATAGCAAACAAGATCTCGCATCAAAACATAAAGCGCAAGGATCAAATAAACACAATGAAAACTCGTAATGATGATTTTTCATCACATCAAGCGAGAATAGTAACACATCTCATAAGCCATAAAAAGAAGTAAAATGCAACAACATTGTATATACCTCAACACCATGGATGTGTGAATAATGGTTTGCTCTGCTGCTGGTGTGTTGTACCATCAAATCTTGTAGCATCAATCACCATCAAAACATCTGCTCCGACATTGAGTATTGACACCTACAATAGAATATAAGAAGTGGATGAAAAATCAAGGTCTTTATTATAGAATCTGACACCGCCATTAGGTTCATGTCACTGAGAGGTATAAAATGGACATAAAGTTTGTCCAATTTGGACACTGGGAAAATTTGGCCCCTCTCAAAGTTGCGCTCGAGCATGGTTCCACCTGCCTCTGTTCTTGTTCATGGTTCCACCTGCAAATGAAAACTCAGTCTCAAAAATCGTGCATGTACCTCCGATGGGTGCACTGTGAAAAGGAGGATTTTTGAAATGAGTTTCATGGGTGGATTAAACAAGGGGGTCGTTGGTGCATTAGCTAATAAAAAAAATCGTTGAGGAGGGGTCTGGTGGTGAAACCTCGTCCCTTCCATTTTAATACATGGTTGGTTTTGATAACAAGGCAACCATTACTTATTACATAGCTTCAAAGAGCCGCCCACTTCGAGGTTGGCCACGTGGGCCGGGCGGGTTCGACCCCTGCCGACACCCTTAAAAAATTCCCTTGTGCAATCTTTGTGATTATTTTTCGGTGGTGGTTCCACTGTGGGTGGCGGGTCCGCCGAGGGTCACCCACACCCCCTTAATATGGCACATGGTAGTTGTGGCCCCGACGAGGTCATGGTTGTCAGCCTATTAGTGGTTGACCAGAGGGTTCGGTGGGGTCATGGCCACCGACCCAAAAATAAAATGTGTTTTTTTATATATTTTAATGTGCGTTCAGTAAGGGAGGTGGTGGGGGTCATGGCCCGCTACCTCATAATATTTTTATTTTTTTTCATAGTAAATCTATGGTCCTTTTTAAAAATTTCAAAAAATGGACCAAAGGGGACAATTTAAACAGGCCACAAATTCGCTCGGAATCTAGTCCAAGTTGGCCGGAATCCGGTGGCCAAGTTTTGTCCAAATTGTTGCCTTCTTAAGCCTGCCCAGTCACCCAAGTCAACCCTGAACTTTGACTACTCCTAAGTTTCGCATACGGACTCAATTTGACGAACCTTTCACATCACCGTGGTCAATATGACGTGATCTACAACTTGAAGATGAGTCAATCATGATCTAAGCACTTTCATTTTCTAGCCTTTTCCCAGTCACTGGTGTTTAATGAGTCACCTGGATCAACCATTTCCCCTGAAACTCTTACTTTTCCTAGTTTACAAGACCAGCACTAATGACCTTTGTCTCCCCCATGGTGATGTGCATAGATTATCACTATCCCTCCCACCAACCGGAGTGACTAAGTTATGTTCCCGTCACGACGGTCTTGTTATGGAAAGTTTTTTAAATTAGGAGCCAAAGCTTCCAAATCTAGAAGCTTCGTAACGGAAGTCTGGTAAATGGTTTGGTTGGATGGGGTTGAGGATGTCAATTTGGGATCCTTTCCCCTATAATTATGGAACTACCTCAAGCGATAAGCCCTTATCCCATGGGAAGAGGATCCATCTCCCATCTATTCATCCTATATAAACCTCCCTCTTTCCCAAGCACAAGCTAGTGTTGATTGGTGTGCTAATGCTATTTTGGTTTGGAGTGGATAGAAAGCTACTACTAGTTGAATCTATCTATTTGTGTGAGGGAGAAGTGTGATTTGGTTTGGAGTGAAGCCTAAAGGGAAGAGCCTTAAAACTATTGTTGATTAAGGCCATCATGGAATGCTAGCAAAAGTGTGTGGGAACCTGGTCTTGTCAGAGGAGGACTAAAACGTGAAGACAAATGGTTGTAATCTCTCTTTGATATTAATATATGAAACTATCTATTGATTTCCTACATGATTTGTCATCTTATATATTCATATCTTAATGTTTCTTGACTTGTTAAGTAGGTTGAATTACAATCTGTCTATTATCATGTTTGTTGTCTACTATTGTTTACTTGTTTCAGGTGCTTGAAGAAGGAAGTTGATCCAGGTGGATGTTGGTGGACACCCTCCTATCCCACTTGGACCCCCACAACTATCTCTTTCAGTTTTTTTGTTTCCTTATTTGTAGCAAAATTTACTATTTTTAGCAGTTCTTCGGGTCCTGAACTTTTGGAGCTGTTTTGAGGCCCTAAACGATGTTTTTCGGGAAATATAGCAGCAACATGGCTCAATAGACCACTTTTCCTCTTCCCAAAGTTGTAGTTCTCGGATAGATATTTCTAACAAGATATTGCGCATGTCAAACGAAGATCATATGCCAAAGTTACAACCCCGGGAAGTTGATGTACTAATTTACCCAAACAGGGCCCATAGTTTGGTGTTTCATCTTCTAGGGTTAGGTTTTTGGATGTTTGGAGTTTTCCATTACTCCTCAACAATAAATAGGCCTTCGCGCCTCATTGTAACAGAGTTTAGAGGCATGTAGCATCCACATCTCTTCTCATAGATAAGCTACCATTGCCCTAGCTAGTTTATTTCCATTTATGTTTGTAAGCATATTTCAGTATTTTACATTAATGAAATGAAGTATTATTTCCACTGCATATTTGTGTTTATGGTTACCTCTGTTAGCACTCAAATCTACCTTAGGCTGAAATAAGGTAAAACTCAAGGCTACATCAAACCACGCTCAGCCTCGTAGCTAGCCCTACGAGGACAGGAGAGGGCTCTCTCCGGGTCAATCTCGGCAAAGATAATCGATGAGGCTCAAGATGACTAAAACAAAAGCTAATTTTAGGCTAGATATGTAGTACAAAGGTTTTATTTGAGTTTTTAGGAGTTTTTGTGTTGAAACAGGGAAAGGGAAATTTGGGCTTGGGGATGAGGCACAGTTTCTGCAGAGGTCTGAATGGGGCAAGGAAGGAAATCGCCTTGATGCTTTTAAAGGGAATGAATGGGTAGATCAGACTGGTGAGGAGCTAAGGAGAGCAAGAAGGTTTCAAGGATTCTTCTTAAACAGGTGAGAACATTGAAAATCAAACAAATTTAAAGGCAAAGCATAACAATCTATGGATTCTACCTTAACACTTCATTTGTTCAATTGCAGAAGGTGAGAGAAGGAAAATGTTACACATAACAACTTACAATTACTGAGAGAAGCACACCATGAAAACATAAAGCCACATGGATCCCAAACAGTGTTGCAAAACCCTGGTCTTTCCTTAGCCAAAATTGCAGAGAAAATATGTACAATAGTATGCCAAAGCAATCCCAAGTCTCCAACCTCTCCAACGCCTGAAAATGATTGAGAAATTACATCATATAGACCATCCTAACCCCTTTCCTTGCCTCTAGGGGTCGAGCTCATCATTCTAGGAGCTGTTTGAACTAATTCTAAACAAGGAACTGAAATCTAGGTAGTCAAACAACTTACCCCTATATGCTAGGAAACTGATTCATTCATTAAATTTTTCACCTTTTAGTGAATGAATCCTCTATAAAAAGTAAAAATGTGCCAAAATTACATCATACAAATCAAATTACATCAATCTGGGTCAAACATCACATCAAGAGGTGAAACTAGTCATAACTGGCCGAAATTCTGAGCTGGAAGGTGAAAATTTGACCAAAAAACCCTGTGCGGCGCACGCCTTTCCACCTGTTTTTGGGGCACTTCCCGGCATCAAAATTGAGCTCAGGTTGGCTTGTTGGAAATCCCTGGATGTCTACTTTCCAACCCAGGTGGAATTTTCCAATTTGGTGTCAATTTGACCCTCCAAAAGTGCATTCTCCCGGAAATACTTCCTGCTGGTGCAAAAAGTGGCAGAAAGGTGATTTTCATGATGTTTTTGAGCCTTTTGGTCACCCAGAACTTGATGAAATTCTTTGGAAATGGCTGAGCATGTATAATTCATCATGACAAATCCAAAACTATAAGCCATTTGTGATTTGGACCTCCCAATCTTATGGGTCGTGCGCGGCGCGCTACGCGTTGAGCCAAAAAAACCTGTTTTGCAAGCCAAAAAATTTCAAAATGACAAAATTTTCTCCGAAATTGCTCAAGTTCGGAGCGAAGACCCTCCATCATGTATTAGGTCTAGCCAATGAAGCCTCAGACAAAATTCAAAGTCTATCCTCCATTTTTCGACATTTTAGTGCCCTCCTGGTGCATGCAGTTTCAGTTGTAAAGTCACTGTCTTGGTCATATAATGTATAGGTGTTTGCCTCCATGGTATTGAAAGTCTATGCCAAGTGTATGTTTGGTTTGTTGAGAATGAAAAATGAGAACCTGGTGTCTTGTTTCAATGAAAAATGTGTGCCAAAGGGAAATGAGAGACTGCTGGGATAGGGTATAGTATATGGACTAGGGTTTGGGTTTGGGACTTTGTAAAATAGGAATTGGGGGTATGGGATCATATGATAAGATTACGAGGGGATTAATGAGGAAGTTTGATGAGTTACTTTGGAATGGGAAACAAAGGGAAATGGGAAAAAATGATAACCTTGGTTACACTCTGTTTTTGAAACCCTACAGCAATTTTTGCATTCAAACCCTACAGCAATTTCATTGACAAAGGAAGGATTTCCACTTGTATTTTCTAAGGCAACATATGATGAACCCAGTACATTAATCTTTCAAAATTCAAGCACAAGTGGTGGATATGAGCCTACCTACAAATTTGTGCGGAGAGGAGGAGTTTTGGTGTTTTTCCGAACCAAGTTTGGGCTTAAACCCCAGTGCGCCGAGCGCCTCACCCAATGCACTGTGCGCCTCACCCAACGCGCCGCGCGCCTCTGATGCGCCGCGCCAGTGTATTTTTACACTGCATTTTTGTGCCTGATGCGCCGTGCGCCCAACCTGATACGTCGCGCGCACCCAATGACATTGTGTATTTTGTAGTAGGCCTTTGGAGGCCTTCCCGGCGTCCAAATTGGGCGCAGGATAGCTCGTTGGAAAGGTATTTGAGAATAATTTCCAAAAAAAACTCCAAGTTTTCAATTTTTAGTTCATTTTTCTTGTCAAAAATCAAATCTCCCAAGACTAGTCAAAATGTTCCAAATGAGGCTGCCTCAAGGCAAAGTTCTGTTGCAGTCAACTTTTGAATGCCTTCCTCAACTCCAAATTGAGCTCATGATAGCTCATTGGAAATATATTTGTGTCTTGTTATCATTTGACTCATAAAGAAAGTCATTTGGCCAACCATGCTAGGAGAAATCTTGATTTTCCCAAGGTCACTTTAGAGGTGCATTCAATTCTCCTGAGGCAGCGGTATTTTTGACATTTCTCTAAAACCATGATACCTGTGTAAACGGTGAGAGAGGTTTTTCTTATTTGGAATGTTGTGGACAAAAACCTCTCTCAGTTTTACAAAATTCATCTTTGATTGCTCTGAAGCAGATTTTGAGTGAAACTTATCCTGATGTGTAAAACAAGAGATTTTGTCGAAATGAAGCGAAATGAAGGGGATAAGGGGCTTATAAATTCTTGGGGAAATTTTGGGAAGTAGGGAGGGATGTTAGGAAGTAGGGGAAAGTGTAATATCAGAGATCGAGTGAGGGGAAGAGGTCCAAAAGGGCAAAACACAGGCTTAGCCTAGAAAATTGCCAAGTTGTGGCAAAAAACTAGGGTTTGTGCAAAAAATGAGGAATTTGGGGAATCTCAGTGATGGGAAGTTTTGATAAGGTATATTAAGGATAAGGGAAGGTGTATGAACATCTGGATACAATTTTTGCTAATGATTTGACCGTCCAAGAGAAATTGCCTTCAAAACCCTATGAGAGGGAAATGACCTTACCTAGGAGCAACTGAAGCATGAACAAGGTGTGAAATGACCCAATGGGACCTGACATGATGATAAAAACCTTCTGAATGATGATAGACTCAGCTGAATGGTGACATGGACTGTTACACAAAAATATCGTCACCTTGATTATTTGCAGTCGGTATGGGTCTATCACCACCTATGCCAGCTTCCTAAGCAAGTCTCAAACCTCAACTCTTCATAACAAGCTTTAGAAATGAGAGAAAGACATCAAAAAAGCAATGTAACTCTGGTTCCGCACTTTCTCTCACTTTTCCCTGCGGGCCTTCACCTTTTGTTTAGGATATCTGCGTATTTATACGCCCTGTATGTAAAGGGGAGGGTGCGTACCCCTATGAAAGTCAAAAGGCGCAATTTTTATCTTAAAAAATTCACTTTGGGTTAATTCTAGAGTTTTCTAGAAGGATTTGTTACGTGGATTGTTCGCTCCAAGTGGTTCATG
>APFE031560062.1:30921-41230 GCA_000404065.3 Pinus taeda | reverse complement strand
TGAAGGAAGGCTGAAAAGAATGACACTAACAACCGCTATAAATTTTTGTGTTTCTATATAAATCTGGATCAGTGGTATAAGAGCGGTCTACCATTTCTCTGTTTTTCTTTGTATGTCCCCAATGAGGTTGGGATATAAGGAGTCAGGGATTGAACTGGTTGAACCATTGCAAGACCAGCATCGCAAATTCCAACAGCCTCCCATGGCGGATGAAAAGAAATACGAGGGGGTAGGAGATCCTATCAAAATCTTGCTCGAAAAAATCCTAGAGCGACAAAGGAGTGAGATGATGGACAAATTTGCCCAAATCCTTCAACAGCTACCCAAAGGCGAGGCATCCACTTCTAACAGCTACTCTGGAAACGCCACGCCTTTGAAGGTACAAGTTAATTTTGAAATCCCCATATTTGAGGATCAGATAGACACAAATTTCATAAATAAATGGTTGAATCTACTAGAAGGATATTTTTCTGTTCATGATTTTTCCAGTCGGGAAAAGATTATTTTCGCTCTTCTCAAAGTAGCCCCCCACGTCAAGGACTAGTGGGAAACCTACTGCGAGCAAAAGGATGAAAGTATGAGCTCACTATTTTCATCCACACCCACTTGGAATTCATTTCAGGATGCCATCAAGGAGTAGTACTACCCTGTCAAAAACTATGAGGACAAGTGCATAAAGTGGACCACGCTGCGATAAGGAAGGGACAAAGATATGCCAATGTTCACAAATATTTTTCATACCCTTCGAACGCAGTTGGGTATCAAGGACTCTGAGCTGCATTTGGTACTCAAGTACCGTGGATGCCTACACAAGTACATCCAGGGAGAGATGGAGTTCCTAAACATCTCCTTTTCCGGCACGGCATATCGATACGCTATCAAAATCGAGCAAAAGTTCAAACAAAAGAAGCGAGACTTTGGATCTATGAATCTGAAGTAAAGGAAAGGCTTCCCCAAACCAGAGAACCAAGGACAAAGCCAAGATGGGGAAACCCAAGACAACCCATCGAAGCCACAAGAAAATAACAATGCTACGAAGTTGAAGAAGGACACAGGAATGTGGTGTGAGTTGCATAAGAGCCCCACTCACAATACAAGTGAGTGTCGGACCAAGCAGTCGCTGGTGGCCGAGTTGAAGGCTTCAGAATCAGATGCATGTTGTGACACTGAATCAGAACCCGACAAGGGGGATGGAAAAGGGAAGCAAATCATTGATGTGGAGCCCAGTGCCACTATTGCCACCACCAAGATCAAGAGGACAGGGGGCGTATTTTCTGTAAGGCTCCATTCTATGGTCGTCTAATAGAACTAAATTCTTTAATTTCAAATACAATAAAATGGGAAATAATTCATTTCTAACTAAACATGTAATCGATGATATTTTACCATTAAAATTTCTTTCCTACAATTAAATAGTGAGCATTTCATTTCAATCACTTGCATGAGTAATCTATAAATAGAGGAATAATTGTTTCGATAGCCTGGATGAGATGCCCTTGAGCTCATGATCCTGCTAGGATGCTCCTCTTGACTACTGACTAGATTTACCTCCTAGCCAACTAGGAAGTATTTCCTAGCCCAGGAAACCTCCACAGTTTCCCTAGCCCTCCAATCCCAAGTCCAACCAAATGTAGTGTGTGTCCAAGATAAAAATACTCTCCTTCTCTCCCTTCTCCCTTCTCCCTTCTTCCTCTCAAAACAAATCCTCCAAAACCATAACCAAACCAAAACCAAAAGAAAGACAAAGGATCCCTTCTCCTCCCCTCATCCTTCCCCTTTTATGCCCCCTTCTCTTCTCCACCTCAACCACCTCTCATTAATGTCATAACTACCCCCTCATCCTTACATTTGACTCATCTTCTCCCAAGTAAATTTGAGAGGACATTTTGGGGATGAGATATGAATATATAATTTGGTAATTAATTAGGGAGGACCATGTCTTCTCCCAAGTAAATTTGAGAGGACATTTTGGGGATGAGATATGAATATTTAAATTCGTAATTAATTAGAGAGGGCCATGTCTTCTCCCAAGTAAATTTGAGTGGAAGATTTGGAGATGAGATATGAATATTTAAATTGGTAATTTATTGTAGAGGACCATGTCCTCTCCAAGTAAATTTGAGAGGACATTTTGGGGATGAGATATGAATATTTAAATTGGTAATTAATTGGAGAGGCCCATGTCTTCTCCCAAGTAAATTTGAGAGGACATTTTGGGGATATGGATATTTAAATTGGAATAAATGGAAAGAAACTATATCCTATCAAAATTTAAATTTGAGGAGGTAAGTTGGGAATTGAATAATAACAAAACTTATCAGTGATAAATTTATAGTTTCACCAATGTAGGTATGTACCAATATTTCTTGATAATTATAAGTTAGTATTTTAAGGTAATTTAAACACTTAGTAAAATTTTCATGATAAGGTTAAGTGGGGCATTACATACACTCCTTCAGAAAACTTCATCCCGAAGTTAGAGTGTAAAAGATAGAAGGAGTTCGAAGCAGTTTGGCAATAAGGCATAACAAAATAGAGAGAGAGTTATAGTAGTAAAATTTTGATAAGTCAGACAATGACATCACGTCCCATCAAGAGTCTCCAACAAATATATATCCTCCTATCCTTCCTGACCTACTTCCATTCCCACCCTATCCATACTTTGCTGCTATATATGGTGGCATCGGCTATACCAATCTAACCACTGATAAAACCAATATGGTGGAAGCGTCGACTATATCGACCTAACTTCCCCAGCAGACAACTGGAAACCATCATCACATGTATAGGGGAACGTGTCCACCACTGCCCTCCCACAATTCCAGGTTTGGAGATTACACAGTGGGAAACACCTCCTCACAACTAGGGTCAATGCCCTAATATGGACCTCACTACAACATTGGTTGGATACTTGTCATCGAATAATCTAGTCAGGTAGTATTATCACCTTTCATTCATATTTTACCCATGTCATAAGAGTGCATAACCAGTAGATATAAAATGTAATAGAACATTTTACATTATCCCTTTCCTCATGAGATGTCTCGACCTTTCCCCAGTGGAAGAGTAGATCTTGTCTATCATATAATTCTTCCCAATTTGTGGGTTAGCTCTTATTCATGCATTTATATAACAACAATATATATAGATAAGTGATCTTAAACATCATGTTATTAAGTCTAGTACCCACGTGTAAATATTGTAGTTCATACTGGAAATAAATCATAATTTTACTAAGTCATTCATTAAATAAATCATATCCACTTGAGCCATACATGAAACAACAATAATTGTGATAAGTCATGCACTAGATAATTCATCACCAAGTAACTCATACATTAGGTCATACATCAAACATTTCTACCATGAATATCAAATTCATCTAATGATTCATATAATTAGTTTCACATGTCCAACTAGATGCATCAATATTACATAGCGTTCATAAATAAATAACATGGAACTATAAAATAGAACCTTAGCATAGGTAGTTGTCTAAGTCAAAAATGGGCATCACAGATGCTCAAAAAGTGAGGGGTAGTCATGACGTATAGTCTCTAAATCCTCCCAGGTAGCAGATCCTGGGCTATACTTGTCCCATTGGACCTTAACTTGGTCCACCATGCGACGTCTGAGCTGTCGATCCCTACAGTCCAATATGCGTAATGGTTCGACCACTATGGTTCCCATGTCTGAGACCTGCAATTCCCTCCAATCCAGTTTGTGAGATCCATCAGAAACATAATGTCGTAAAGTAGATATGTGAAAAACATCATGAGTTTTATGCAAATGGGTTGGTGGTACAAGACGATAGGGAACTAGTCCAATCTTCTCTTTGATCCTAAAATGTCCTGCGAACCGAGATGACAACTTCATCCCCTTCCCAAACCAAATGGTGCTTTTGTTGGGTTAGATACGAATAAAAACTTGGTCCCCTATTTCATAACTACGATCAATCCTGTTGAATCAGCATAACTCTTTTCTCTATCTTGTGCTTGTTTTAACCTTTGTTGAATCTGCTTTACCTATTCCTCCATTTCTTGAACTAATTCTGGCCCAACTATTCCTCAGTCCTCCAACTTTTCCCAACTCAACAGCGTCCTACATGGCCTTCCATATAGAGCTCGATAAGGAGGCAGCCCGATTGAACTGTGGTAATTATTATTATAGGCAAACTCTACCAATGGCAGGTACCTTTCCCATTGAGCCTGATTATCCATGACGTACATCCTAATCATGTCTTCCATAACCTGATTTACTCTTTCATTCTGTCCATCTGTTTCTGGATGATATGTAGTGCTCAGGTTCAATTGAGTCCCTAGTGCTAACTACAAACTCGTCCAAAACCTAGATGTAAATCGAAAGACTCTATCAGAAATGATCTTTGTGGGTAAGACATGTAGTCCAATAAATTCACTTATAAACACTCGTGCCACATCAGTAACATTGTAAGTGTCTTTACTGGAATGAAATGGGTACTTTTGGTCAATTTATCAACTATAACCAATATAGCATTGTGCCTCTGTGAAGTGAGTGGCAAACCCACAACAAAATCCATGGAAATTACCTACCATTTAGACATAGGGATTTCATGTGGTTGTAGGAGTATTGCTGGATGGCGATGATCAGCCTTCACTCATTGACATTCAAGACATTTGGCGACAAACTGGACTATGTCGTGCTTCATGCCTACCCACAAGAAGAGTTTCTTCGTGTCTGCGTACATCTTCTTTACTCCAGGATGTGCACAATAGAGTGCTCTATGTGACTCTTCGAGGATGGTCCTTCTTATACCCCCTTCCTTAGGTATGTACATTCTCCCTTGAAATCTCAACAGTCCATCTGGTTCAAGGACATATCCCTCAAACTTTGGTTCTATCTGCTTCCCACTCTAGAGTGTTGAGATAACCTTTAGATACCAACTATCTTCAAAGAGTTTCTCTAACACACGTTCCCTCAAATTTACCTTTAAGGCTACTAGGGAGAAAGTTCGTTGTCTCCTGCTTAGTGCATCAGCCACCACATTCTCCTTTCCTTTGATGTATGAGATCTCAAAATCATACTCACTCATGAATTCGCTCCATCACCTTTGTCTAGCATTCAAACCCATTTGAGTGAAGAGATTATTTAGGCTTTGATGATCTGTTCTTAACTCAAATCATCTCCCAACAAGGTAGTGTATCCACAGTTTCAAAGCTAACGTCACTGCTGCTAATTATAAGTCATGGGTAGCATACAACTCTTCATGTTTCTTCAATTTTCTAGATGCGTAAACTATTAATCTGCCTTCTTGCAACAATACTACACCCATTCCTTTCTTCGAAGCATCAATGCAGACATTGAAGTCTTTTCCCATGTCTGGTACTCGAAGGATTGGTGCACTAGTTAGTAACCTCTTTAGTTTTGTGAATGCATTGTCACATTCATATGCCCATTCATACCTGAACCCCTTTCGTTGTAATGTGGTGATGGGTTTTGCAATCCTTGAAAACCCTTCCATAAACCTATGATAATACCCTGCTAGCCCCATAAAACTACGTACCCCATGAGCATTTTTCAATAGTAGCCAATCCATTATGGCCTTCACCTTTTCCGAGTCAACTGAGATCCCTTTTCCTGAAATGATGTGCCCAAGGTAATGAGCTTTCTTCTGAAAGAAGGAACATTTTGACAATTTTTCATACAATTGATTTTCCCTTAAGAAATTCAATACAACCCTTAGGTGCTTTTCATGCTACTTTTCATTCTTAGAATACACAAGAATGTCATCTAGAAAGAAGTGCACAAATTGGTCCAAATACTTCTTGAACACACAATTCATGAGGCTCATGAATATTGTTGGTGCATTAGGCAAACCAAATGGAACAACTACGAACTCATAGTGCCCAAACCGAGTTCAAAATGCAGTTTTTTAGATGTCCTCTTCCTTAATCCTCAATTGGTGGTATCCAGATCGTAGATCAATCTTTCAGAAAACCGTTGCTCCCTTCATTTGATCAAATGGGTCATCTATTCGAGGTATCGAGTACTTATTCTTTATTGTAGCTCTATTCAAGTCCCTATAATCTATGCATGGTCATAAGGAACCATCCTTCTTCTTGACAAAAATCACTGGTGCACCCCAAGGTGAAATACTAGGTCTAATAAATCCCAAGTCTAAGAGCTCTTTTAATTGCATTTGCAACTCACAAAGTTTTGGAGTTGTCATCCTATAGGGTGTCTTAGATATTGGTTTTGCACCAGGTTTTAGGTTGATTGTGAAATCAATCTCCCTTACAAGAGGTAATCCAGGAAATTCCTTATGAAAAAAATCCTTGAATTCTGACAAAATTGGATGTTGATCTAGGGAGGGTCCTTTCTAGTCACTTACAGCCTCGACCACATATAGCTTGCAACCTTGTCGGAGACAACGTTTTACCTTCATCATGGAGATGAATCGTAGCGACACTCCTCTCTTGATTGCAAAAATCTCAATTGGCCTACCTTCATCATCTAAACAAATCACCTTCTTCTTAAAACGGCCTACCAAAGCTCGATGAGCTTCTAGCCAGTCCATTCCAATAATTACTTAATATGTCCCCAATGCTGTGACGTATGCCTTCAACTTAGTCATACACACCCCGAGGTTTACCTGACATTGGTCAACACTAGGTCCTACTACTTGTTTTATCCTAGAAGCCATCTCAACTTGTTTAAAATCATCGTGCTCATAGGCTGCCAACCCACATTTTTCTAATGCAACTGGTGAAATGAATCTATTTGTAGCACGAGAATCAAACAAAATTTTAACTTTTACTTTGTTTATCATACCTAAGGTTTCTACCACGGTAGACTGGTGTTCAACTTGCTAGTTATCAACTTCTACATAGATTCGATGGTAGCTACTTGCCCTCTGGTGGCCTGGGTGTAGGCGATATGGTCAAACGACTGAGACCTGAAATAATTTCTTCAATTTCTAGCTAAATTTCTCTTTCTGCTTCAATCAGTGTATCAATCATCTATTGACAGCTTCATTAGTTTTCCTATGATACACTCCAACCTTCATTATCGGGCACAAATCATGCAATAGGCCTGTTTCCCTTTCTCGGCCTATAATTCCTTAGGAATTATAGAAATAAACTATCGTTCCTATAAACAGAGGGAAATGTGTTTTAAAACGCAAAATACACAATCACAGGCCTTTCTTCCCAAAGGAACGGGAATACACAATCGGCGCCTTAATACCCCTATAGTGTTAATTCGAAAAAATTACACTATCAGTGCTTTAATTTCAAGAAATATATTTAACACAATTAATGCTATCGACTATTTATAATCGTTGTCGCCAATTCCACATGGAACAGAGCAATAACATAATGCTCCGATAACCCCGATGCAATAGTATGTGGACTATCAGAAATCACTATCATTTATTCCAACACTCCAATGCTAGGCTCCTTCTGTTCCGATCTGGCGATGCAATAACAATCGCGGACCTGATAACCTTTCCACTCTCCTCTATAATGTTTCGGGTCCAGGCTATTGGAGTTTCGGACTTCGGCAGCTCCAAAGGCTCTTTCTAGTCCACTTGGGATTATGTGATGCGATCTTGGTTCAGACCCGATATGGGAATGAACCAGAGCTTATAAAATTTTAAGTCTAGAACTCTGCTGCGACTAAGTAATTTCACGAATTCTCTGTGTAAAACAGAGTTTCCGGTTGGAAGCTCAACAACGCGTGTAAGAGGAAATAGATGTGTTGATGTAAGGGAAAACACATTAACAATATTAAAACCAATGTTAAGAGGAAAAATTGATCCGAATCACCATTAACAACATCTAGAAAGCAAGAATTGCAACCAGATACAAATACAAATTACAGTTCACTGAGAACCATAACATCAGATGCATAGAGAGGGTTCTATTTTCAGATGATAATGCTTCCGGGCTCGACTAACTCTGAGCATCCCATTATTTCATTTTATGAATAATAGATAAGCCCTCTTGGTCCTTATCCATACAAAAGCATGCCTTTTAAATAGAGTGATTTAAAGCAATCATGCATAAAAACTTATTATCGCTTATCCATAAGCGATTATTACAGAATGCTTTTATTCTTAATTCTATCCATATCTTAAACTAGAAAAGCATGGAAACTACTTGCTAAAGGACCCCACTCCTTTTCCTATATATTTTTTTGGATTTTTTGGAATAAGTTTGAAGATTTTCCCTCCAAGTTTCATGCACCTGCATCACCCCCCTAATTGGTGCTTTTCCCTCTCTACGGTTGTTACCAACTTGTAACTCAGGGCAATCATGCTGGTAATGAGGTCCCCCACATCCCCAACAAGTGATGTGTGATAGACCTTGAACCGAATGTTTTGGAGTTCTTTGGAAAGGGTTCCTTCCCTTGGGACCCCTGCCCATACCTGTTGCTCCTCGTGTATGACCTTGATTTGTATGCGCCCTTGAAGTTGCGGGTGAAGCTGCACTAGTAACCATTGAAATACCCACTATGGTGCTCTGGGTACAACCCTGTTTCCATATGGTGGTAGCTTGAAACTTCCTCCCCTGGGGAAGGTACAAGGGGCCTTCCCCATAAACCTTGGTTGGCGTGGAAAAATGGTTTTGTTTCCACCCTTTAAGTCTAAGTGTTCTTCGACATAACAAGCCTATTCCAAAGCTTCTACAATTTAGGATGATTTCCACATCTGCACCATTGCCGTAATCTTAGGGTTCAATCCATAAATAAAATGATCTACTTGACACTGGTCAGTATCCATGTATGAGACATACTTGATCAATTCCATGAATCTAATTTCATATTCTTCTACCGTATGATTTCCCTATACCAGGGCATGGAACGCTCCTACCTGTTGTTCTTCATAATATTCTGGTAGGTACTTTTTCATGAATCTCTCCTCAAATAACTCCCAAGTAACTGTGTCCGGAGTGAGGTGTAGTTGACACTCTAAGTTACCCCACCAATTCGAAGCACTATCTCTAATTGGGAATATTACTATTTTAGCTTTTGAATTGTAATTATAATCCCTTAGTGCGAAGCACCTTCTCGTTCCTTCTAACCAAGATTCTGCACGTTCGCTAGCACGACCTCTTGCAAACTCCGAGAGCTTAACCTTTTGGAGCTCCCTAGTAATATCCTCAATTGGAGGTCCTCTATCAGAGTCTCTTGATCCCTCGAGATTTCCTAACCCTAATGGAGGGTGCTCAACTTCCACTTCAATTGTTTGGCACCCTATTAAGGTCTCATTAATTGCTTCTAGGGAAAGCAAGATGAGAGTCAACTCCGGTGAAGGTAATGGGTTATTTGTAGGAGGTCCTTGTGATGACTCTCCTTGACCTTGATTTCTTCGCATCCTCACCATTTTGAATTGTTTGAATATCTGTATGATATGTAAGACTTATTAGCACAACTTAGGGCCTTGTTAATTCTTACTCGGCTCACACATGTTTTGCATAATGATAGATGTAAATTTTCCTTTTGTTATACTTGTAAACAACTATTTCTAATATAGAGATGATAACTGTGGGTCTACTAAATCCTCTCCCACTGATACCTAAGCAAGTGATACCATGCACTGCTAGTCACCCTCAAATGTCTTTAGATATCCCTAAACAACCATTCTAAATCCATCTTATATATTTTGAGCATCCACATAAACATTAGCTTACCATTTTAATCACATTATTATATTAGGTGTTCTCTAGAAATTCCATCAACAATGTTAGATAGTTTTCAAAGTGGATGCCTAGCTGTCTTAATCGACTCCATACTGACACTATTGTTAGATGTATACTATCCAATTGATGTATATAGAATGGCTAGTGCTACATGCTTTAAGATAATAGTATTGTATATTGTATGTCATTCTAACATACAAATATATTGTTGTTCACATTTGACAGCTTTAATCTATTAAAATCTACTGAGAGAAAAGAGAAATATGTTTTGTGCAATGTTATGGAATCCATATTGTATGAGTATATTTTAGAGTATGAATGAGAACAATTATCAAATTCCTCTAGATACAGAAAGGAAAACATTAACATCCCCAAAATCAAACTCCATTACCATGTCAATGCCATTGCATTCTGATCTGGGTTTAAATAGGAACCCAACAAATTATAGAGATAACCATAAACACAGAGATGCAATGGAAATAATACTTTATTTTATTAATGTAAAATACTGAAACATGCTTACAAACAGAAATGAAAATAAACTAGCTAGGGTGATGGTAGCTTATCTCTGAGAAGAGATGTGGTGGCTACATGCCTCTGAACTATGTTACAATGAGGCTCGAAGGCCT
>APFE031560062.1:12636-30911 GCA_000404065.3 Pinus taeda | reverse complement strand
GCCTCTGAACTATGTTACAATGAGGCTCGAAGGCCTATTTATTGTTGAGAAACAATGGAAAACCCTAAACATCCAAAAACCTAACCCTAGAAGATGAAACAACAAACTGTGGGCCCCGTCTGGGTAAATTGGTACATCAACTTCCCAGGGTCGTAACTTTGGCATACGTTCTCCATTTGACGTGCACAATATCTCGTTAGAAAGATCTATTTGAGAACTAAAACTTTGGGAAGAGAAAAATCGGTCAATGGGCCCATGTTGCTCCTAGTTTTCCATAAAAAGTCGTTTAGGTCCTCAAAATGACTCTGGAAGTTCAGGACCCGAAAAACTGCTAAACATAGTAAACTATGCTACAATTAAGGAAACTGAAAATCTAAAAGAAACAATGGTGGGGGTCCAAGTGGACTTGGTGGGTGGCCACCAATATTTACCTAGATCATTCCTGCCCCCTTAGGAAGCAATGGTCCCCATTGCGTTTAGCTCCTCCATGAGATGAGGAAACTTCTATTGAACTTGGTCCCTGATGAGACACTTGCCCTGGTGAAGGAGTTGGCCTGCGTTGACAACTTGATACAGTTGGATATTCTATTGGCAGGTGTGCTTGATCTGTGTGTCCATGATCCGATACGTTGTAGCTTGTCCCATGCATTCTGGATTTACCTTTGTGGGTGTGAGTTGTTCTGCAATGTCGGATGTGTCTAGTAATGGTCGAAAGTGTGATCACTCTTATTTTCCTTAAAAGTTAAGAAAAGAAGGAAACGATCCAAGGTAACCAAAAACCAATCTTTTAAGTGTATATTCTAGCCAATCTACACCTAGAGAGGGCTCTCTCTTTATGATTTAGCAATGTTTGATAAGATTTTGGGCTAGCTATTAATTTTCAGTGAGGTTGTTTTGCTTAAGAGAGGTGGAGTTTTGAAAAAAAATGGGAAAACTAGGCATTTAGGCCATTGGGCTATGGAGTCAATTAGGGATATTTCACTGGATCAAGTCAAATTACTGAGGTATGAGTTCAACAGGTAGGATAGTAGAATAAAAACAAACTTTGGGGCTTGAATGGGTGATAATTCTGCTCAAAACTAGAGGGCAATCAAGAATCCCCAAGTCAGGATTAGAAAGAGGAAAGGAATATAGGTTAACTTGTAGAGAGTAATTAAGAATCCTATACCAGGGACTTATAGGGAAAACTACGAGGATAGAGGAGCAACTAAGAATTCCTTTATCGAGATAGTTTGGAAGAAAACATAAAAATGGTAAACTGTTGATAGCAGAGAGCAATATAGCTAATTTTGATACACTTTGACTATTTTACCATTTAGATTTAGGACGCATGAAACATTGAAACATATAGAAAACACATAAAAGCACAAGGATACAATACTTATTTGTAATCACACTGCACGAGAATATGATGAAATGTCCTCAACTTTCATTCCTTTTCCAGCAAAAATCCAAGTTTGAGTACAAAAGCTTTATCAACTTGATAGCATAGATTTACAGAAATGTTATAAAATCCACCCAAAATACTTCGAATGGAGAAGTATTTATACAAAAATTATATCAAAAATATCTCATAACTATATGAGACTTATTCTAGGGAATACAAAATATCTTTTACAAAAATATAGAGACATATGGAAAAATGATTGATGTTGTCCCTTTATTCATGCATGAGCTAGAGTTTGAAACTCGGATTTGCCTCTTGTTGTTGCTTTAGTAATTGTTTACTGGATCTTTGCACTTTTCTCTACTGATACTCTTTACCTATTTTTGATACTCTTTTCTTGTTTACCAACCTTTACCTCAGTAAATATTTCCTGTTTACCTCAGAGTTACCATAGTAAATTATAGGATATCGATCATATTGGTCCACCATTCTTCATTTGGTATCTTCATCTTGATTAATTTCCTATATATTTCGTCAGCTTCAGTATACTTAGTAAAATTGGGCCGAACAGTAAACAGGTGTTTCACTTCATGCTCATTATAAAAAAGGTTTTCCAAACCATCATACAACACTTTTCCTATAGGTAGTGCTTTCACTGTGGAAGATCTGGCTTGACTTTTATCTTGTTTGTACAGTTTCTCAATGTAGTCCTCATGAGTCATCAGCTTGTCGTTTATGACCAGTGGGTTGGGAAGGCCTTTTTCTCTTAGAATTTCATATTTTTAAATAAAATAATCTATGTCCTCCTGAATACTTTGACATCTTCTTTCCACGTTAAGCATTAAGTTATTTTTAGTAAGAACTTTCTTAATTTCAAGGATAGTACCAGTTCGATCCTCAATATCCCATTGTTCCAGGTGTTGCTTGCTTTTGCTATTCAAAAAATTGATCAATTGGGTTGCCTCTTAAGGTTTTTCTCCCAATTCTTCCCTGGTCTTCTGTATAGCATCTGTGGCTAGTTTAACTAACTTAGTCTATTCAAGAATGGTCTGAATAGAAGACCAAATATCATTGATAGAATCAATGATATTGTTCCATAAAATCTCTCTAATATCCCTCAAAGGCTTTTCCAATGTCAAGTCCTTCTCTAATGTTTTAATTATTTTAGTCATCCTTCTATTTTTTCTCTCTTCTTCAGTGTAATTAATCTGTGACAGCTGATAATTATTCTCCAAGTTTCTAACCATTTCTTTTAGTTTCTTTATTTCAGTTGGTTGGATTTTCATTTCTTCCATGGACTTTATTAAGTCCTCTGTCTGCTTTGCTGAAGTTTCTAATGCTTCTGATGTACCTGTTGTTCTTGTCACTAGCAGAGCTGTTGCTAGGGGAATATTGGGTGCCAAAGATTTTTCAATAGTATATGGCACTACTGTAGAAATTATGGGTATTACAGTTGGAGGCATGGTGGTCGGCTCACCCTGTTTGGACTGCAAAGGTTTTTCTAGTTCTTGCTCTATCTCTCTCAATTGTTCATTCAACTTAAGGATCAAGTCCATAAGTTCTTCCTCATTTTGTTTCTCAATCACTTTTGTTGTTTGTGGATGTACGAGGGGAGGGAGTTTGAATTGTTTCCTAAGTGCAGCAATGTCATCATTCTTTTTCTTTATCAATCTTTCAGTTGCCTTAACATCTTTGGGAACATGTCCCAACTCAATCACCAAGGCTTCTAATGATTTTATCCTGGTATTCTTAGCCTAAGAAGAGGCTTTTTCCAATTGTAACTGTGTTGTAGTATTACTTAGATAATTCTCCAACTGATGTGCAATGATGGATTTGCTGGTCAATGTTGAATAGACTTTCTCACCCATTTTCTTATGGAGCTCAATCTGATCAATTGGGTGGATGTCTTTGGCAAGAACATTAAAATTTGTTTTAAAATAATCAGCCATGGAATTTGGTTGTTGTACTATTGGCTTTAAAAAACTCATTTGCATCTTTCCCTCTTTGATGTCAAAGGCTGACATCAATCTTGTCTGATTTGTGGGTGCCATTTTTAGATAGTGGGCATAGGTTTGAGCTTTGAGCTTCTCATTCCTAGCCTTAATCTATTTGTATTTTTATTTCAAATCTTGGCTTTGTCCTGCAGCTGCCCTCAATGATGACACTTCTACACTTTGCTTCCTGCTTAGTGCCTGTGTTTGGGAGGTAGATGGTGTCTCCCCTACTAGTGTTGTCTGTAATTTGTCACTTCTTGTTTCTTCATATTCCTCCTCAAACAGAGGATTCAATATCTACCTCTTTACATATACCTGGTCTAATGGCATTGTAGAGGGGCTAGCCTCATTTCTACTTCTTTTTTGAATTCTCTCTTCATTAAGAGGGGTCTTCAATACTGGAGGGTTGCCCATATTTGTATTAGTCTGGGTCAACTCCTCAGAAAAAATTTGTGACCTTGAATCTTTTTCCTGTACTAAAGTCTCTAGTTGTCCTAATGTTTGTTCATTATGCTCTTGTGTTGGTCTCTATGAAGATTCTTTAGGCACCTGTACAAAGGAATCTAGATCGAGTCTTCTTTCCAAATCTTTCCTAACATTTTCTACTTCAACTTGTGTACTATCCTGTTCTATAAGTGTTCCCTCCACCCATTCATTTTGATTTGCTTACTATTCTATCTCTGAAATTCTATGATGAATGTAGGGGGATAGTTTATGCTTCTGCCTTCTGTCACAGATGAAGCTGTGAGGATCATAAGGCCAAATGAAACTCTTTTTCAATCTTAGTCTCTCAAATATTTCGTCTGCCTCTTTCCCTACTTTTCTATTGTTGCAAATGAATGGGCCTAGGTGGTCCTTTATCCTTAACTGGGCTTTCTTCTTAGCCTTCATAAAGTGGATTTCATCAGAGTTGATCAGTTACCTGTAGTATTCCAAGGAAAATAATAGCATGGGAAGGTACTTGGGCAGTTTGAAGGGAGGCAGTTCACATCCATAAATTCTAATTTTGGTATGATTTGGGTACAAGTACCAGTCACCAACCTTGTATTGCTTGGATAACTAAAGAATTCTCTTAATATCATCACTGATTTTGGGATAGGGACTTCCAATCAACATGGTAGTGACTAGATGCACAAATTTATCAATCAAATCTATATAAGGATGGGGAGAAGAAGGTGAATTGTGAAAAATGGAAGTCCAATATATGACTGACCTAGGGTTCCCTCTAGTGTCAAGATTTTTCATAGAGAAAGGGAATTTATCACTTTGGTAGTAGAGGAAAAGAGGATAAAGGACTGAAGAATATTTAAATACTCTCTCATTCTCTAACCTCATGAATTGGTCATGCATTTTATCAGCAATGAATTTAGCATAGTCAAATTTGGATGTAGGAGGTTGACCAAGGGTGAAAATAGACATGTAGGCTAAGGTCAATTCATCAACATACTCACTAGTAGTAAAACCCAAAATGAAAGCCATCATGGTGATGATATCTTTACCTAGAGTTGTAAAGAAGCTTGACATATAAGGAGGGGGTTCTTTTGGTATGTATTTTTCTTCCATGAAAGTCTAACAGATTTGGTTAATTTCAGAACTGGACAGCCTTGAAGGTTTTTCAAGTAAATTGGCAATGGAAAGAGGAGTGAGGTCCTGGCTAGGCTGTAATTGAAACATCTCATATATAGACTAAGTTGTAATAGTAAAAAGGACTTTCTGGTTAGGGGACATTACAGCTCTCATATTGGGATTATAGTTTGCATGGCATTGGTGAACAATATCTGGGAAAATATGGACAGTTGGGAACTGATATTTAGGTAGGTTTGACTCTTAAAGACCTATTTTATCAACATTGTTTAGATAATTGTCTCGATATTTACAATATAGCTTTAAGGGGGTTTCTTCAAAAGTAAGGTCCTTGATTTGAAAATCTTTATCAGCCAAGGGAAGGTGGTCCAAATCCCTGTGGGGAGTAGTGATTGGCATGACATTTAGGGCAATGGGAGCTTCCATCCTTGGTTCTTGTGTATTCAAGGAAGAAAGTTGGGGTTTTCAAGGTTTGTTAGATAAAACGATGCTTGGGGAAACCTTGGGACTAAGAAACAACTTAATTGTACTAGATTACTTCAGCTTAGAGAAATTTGGTAGAGGTTTTAGTACAAAACAGGGTTTCTGAGAAGGAATGCGGTAAATACCTGGTTATGGTAGACTGAAGGGACAAATGGCTGTGGTGAAAGCGTTTCTAGATGTGCACAGTAGTCTGCAGTGGCCTGGAGTTTAACGACTGATGGTGGTTGGCAGTTGGGAGTCAGTTGCTAGTATGGACGTACTCTATGTGTGCATGGAACAGATGTTTATTTTCTCGAAAAAAAGTAAAAACAATGAACATTTTTGTTTTTATGCACAAAGTCAATGACTTTTGGTGGGTGAATGGGAAAACAACAGTTGATGTTAACTAACGATGGGACACTTTGTCATTTAGTGGATCACACCGCTTTTAGGAGTTTGGTGGTTTTGGTAGAGGGTTACATGATGCCACAAATTGAATGACACATGGCATCGGCAAAAATTCAAAACAACTTATATCGTGTGGTTAACGTTCGACCAAAAGGCCTGCGCAATATGAGCGAGGCTCATTGGATGAGGGAAGGCGGATCGGACGATAATGGGTGGGAGAAGGTGTTAGGGAGTTAATGGAGGGGGGCTGATGGCATAATCAACATAATTAGAAGACTTTAATCATATCGGGAATGATTTTATTGGCGGATAGGTTATTAATTAATTCAGATGACTAATTAATCCCTTTTTAACACATCTGGGGTTGGCTCTTAATTAATCGTGGTTCGATTAATTAATCAAATGTATTTAACTTTATTATGGTTTATTTTTCAAACCTTCGAGATGGGATATTTATTTATTTGGGGTTTTTACTAATAATATATACGGGAAAGGGTAATTTGTTTCGGGATTTAAATAATAAGAATTAAAAGTTAATATGAACATGGGAAAAGGAAATGTGCTAAGTAAATGTTTCCGAAAGTTCATTCATCATCCAACATTATGACTTAGGCTAAAATGTGTTTTTGGGGGTTTTTGTGAAGAACTATTTATTTTTCCTAAGTAAAAGAGTGATTTTACCATAGGAAAAGGATTTAAAGGGAATGAATGAATTATGGAGGGAGCGAATTTTGATGAAGGGGCTTTAGCACTTAGGCTTTACACGTTATTGGGCCGAGGGTCTGGTCCCTCCAGAAGTTAGAGAAATTCTCTGAGCCCCTTTAACCTGCAGGTTGTTGGTGCCTTTAGTACTTGTGGGAAATTAGTAAAATTTAGGGAAAACATGAGTGAGGAGGTTAATTAGTTTGATTTTTGTCCATGATGTAAATGTATTCATTATCATCCATTTCTTTTCCATAGTAATGTAATGATGAAAGAAAATGATTTGAGCTTTTAACCTAACCATTCATCATACATAATTCTGCAACCATTCATCTACTTACCCTACCTACTTATCCTACCATTTTTTCTTCTTTTACTAGGGTGCACTTAAATTGGCAAACCCTTATCAAACTTTTCTTTTCTTTTACAATGGAAATCTATCTAATTCTATCCTTATTACATCCAAGGGCTCAGATTAAACTGTTGAGCCCCTTTTACTTTCTCTACCTAATCTAATTATCTTCCAAGGTTACACTATTTGGTCAGATTTTATTCTCTATCTCTAAGCATGAAATTGAAAACATGGAATAACCAAGATTAAACTGTTTGGTTACCATGGATTGTGGCATAAGTAACAAGTTGCACACAATCTTTACTATACAAAAATTAAAATAGCAGTGGCATTTGAACTTGCACACTTTCCTGGTCTTTTTTCTTTTTCTTTGGGGTTCATTTTCTTTCAGTTTTTTGACCTTTTCATTCTTTTTGTCCTTTTATTCTTTATCTAGGACATACCCTCTTTACTTTTTTTAATTTTTTTGAATTTTTGAATATGGTAAACATTTGCAGAAAGCAAAGGTATGTACATATTGCAGAGATAAACTAAGTCAATCATAAATTATGACACCTATTGGTATAGGAACATAACAGTGGCTGCACTTGGGGATGGCTTTTCCTGGTGGAAAGTCAAGAATTGTAGATCAATGGCCTTTGAAAGACTTTGATTATGCTTTGTAAATATCCTTTTCCCTGCTGCTTTATTTGTATGTATGACAGTAATAATTCTGAAGCTCAAGGCCTTCTCTTTGGGCTTGAACTTCAAATTTTTACCATCCAATCAACACTGAAATATAAAAGGATAAAATATATACAGTTTTAAAATCTGGTAAGATTATAAACTAGGATCAATGTAGTTCTTTAACATTCGAACATTGGCTGGTCCTCCTTCAATCTCTGCACCATCTAATTCTTTAAGAAAATATGAATTATTTCCTCCGACGGCATATATTATGTATGGACCTTTCCACAGGAAGTCAAGCTTTCGATGTTTCCCTTTGTCCTCTCTTCTTGAATCCCACTTTAGCACTTTGTCTCCCAGATAGAAGTCTTCTGCGTTGGTCCTTTTGTCAAAAATCTTCTTAAGTTTTTCTTGCAGTACTTGGGTTTTGTTGTATACTTCCTCTCTGGTTTGTTGTAAATGGATAGTCTAGTTAATTCTCCTTTGTATATCATTTGGTTCCACTTGGGATTCTTGAAGTAATTTCATGACTGGAACCCCTAAAGATGAGGGGAAAACTGCCTCCATTCCATACACTAGCTCATAGGGACTAGTTCCAATGGATTTCTTAGTTCTAAGCCTGTCTGCCCACAAAGCATTGGTTAATTTCTTGTTCCAATTTTTCTTATTGTCTTCCAATAGATTTTTGATAATATTCATGAGGCTTTTGTTCGAGGATTTTGCAATTCCATTCCCTTGAGATAGTAAGTTGTGGAATGACCAACTGTTATATGATACTTGTGACAGAAATCAATCATTTTCTTTGACTTGAAGGCTACAACATTATCTGTGATGATTTTGTTAGGACAACCAAACCTAGACATAATATTAGCCTCTAGGAAACCTATTATTACAATATCAGTGGCATGTCTAGAGGGAATAGCTTCTATCCATTTGGTAAAGTAATTAGTTGCAGTGAGTATCCATTTATGCTGAGCAGAAGAGGGTGGATATATTTCTCCAATGAAGTCGAGATCCCATTGTTGAAAACGTTTTTCTGCGGAAATAGGTTTCAAAGGAAAGGATAAAAGTTTTCTTTTGCCTTCGAAGATGTGGCATTTATGGCAGGAAGTTACAAATATTTTAACGTCTGCAAACAAGGTTGACCAGTAAAATCCAGCTCTTAGAATTTTATCAGCAGTTGACTTCCAATAGAGATGTCCACCACAATCCTCTGCATGAAATTCTTGGAGTACTTTATCAGATTATTCTTTTAATAAATAGTTTAACAAAATTCCTTCATGATTTTTCCAAAACAAAGTATTATCTATAATGCAAAATTTTGAAGCTTTCATTTTCAAAAACCTACTCTTAGTTCTGGATAACCCTGGAGGAGCCTGCACGTTTTGTAGAACATATATAATATCAGCATACCAAGGGGAATCTAGAAAGGGTTGGCTGATTTGTGGAGTCGCCATCTCCTGTTCGTCATCCAATTCTGCAATAAGATTTATGTCTAGGGCTTGGCAATTTGTTTCTGCCATAAGTTTGGCCAACCCTTAACCTTTAATTAACTTGGTAGGTTTTATCTCTATATCATATTCTAAAATAGTAGCTATCCATTTTCCCCTTATGCCGTCAACTCCATCCTATGTCAGGATATCTTTGACTATAGCATTGGGAACATAAGCTATTACATGAGAATATAATATATACACTCTGAAATCCTTAATAGCTTTTACCAAAGAAAAACCTTGTTTCTCCATTATTTTATACTTTAATGAGGCATCTCTAAGAGCTTTACTAAAAAAGGCTATTGGTTTTTCACATCCTTGATCATCGTTTTGTAGTAAGATTGTAGCTATGGTGTGTTCTGATGGAAAGGAAAAGATCATGAAGTCTCTATCAAATTTGGGGCTTGTAAGGACCGGTGTTCGAGTTAAAGCTAATTTTATTTCTTCAAATGATTGTTTAGCCTCTACTATCCACTTAATAGTCAAATATTTTTTCAACACATTATTCAATAATCTAATTAGTTCAGCTAAATTAGAGATGAATCTTCTTTAAAAAATTATTTTCCCTAAAAATGCCTGAAGTTCTTTAATGTTTCTTGGGTGAGGTATTTGCAAGATAGCTTCAATCCTGGTTGGGTCAATCTGGATTCCATATTTAGAAATAATGTGGCCTAACACTTTGCCTTCTTCCAACCCAAATAAATATTTCTTTGGGTTCAGAGAGATGCCATATTTTCTGCATTTAAGAAATACTTGCCTAAGATGATCCAAGTGTTGTTGATCTGACTTAGAAAACACTGTAATATCATCAAGGTATATAACCAGGAATTCATGGATTTCCTTTGCAAAGGCAATATCCATTGCCCCTTGAAAGGTGGCCGCTACATTTTTCAATCCAAAAGGCATTTTCACATACATGAAGGTGCCCCATGGGGTTGTCAATGCAGTTTTTTCTTGGTCATCAAGATGGAATAAAATTTGGTTGTAACCCAAGAATCCATCTAAAAGTGAAATCCTTGTAGAACCTACTACCCTTTGCAGAATGTGATCCATTTTAGGTAAGGGATAGTTGTCTTTGAGTGAGACTTTGTTCAAATTTCTGAGGTCAACACATAGTCTGATTTCTCTTGTTTCCTTTCTTGTAGGGACAAGATTGGATACCTAATCTGAAAGCCTAATGGGGGAAATAATTCTTGCTTCATACATTCGTTTAATCTCTTTTTCAATGGAAGGTAATAAAACAGGATTGATTCTTCTTAGCTTTTGCCTAAAAGGTTTATGATCTTCTTTCAAAGGAATAATGTGTTGTATAATACTAGTATCATAAGATTTTAAGTCCTCATAACTCCAGGCAAAAACATCCTGGAATTCTTTTATTAGCTCAATGTATTTCAGCTTTTCATCAAAGGGTAATGATTTAGACAATTTTATCAGCTTAGGATTCTCTTGAGTTCCTATATTGCATTCTTCAATGTCTGCTTTCTAAGTTTCCATCTTAGGTTTTTTAGGAATATCATTTGAGTCGAATAAGTCCTCCAAAGGAGTTAGTCCTTTGGGTAAGAAATTGTCTTTGAGGTTTATGACTTCAGTTTCATCATCAATTATTTCATCAATTTCCATCTGTTTCAAATCTTGAATATCTGTTTTTGTGAATTTTGTAGGATGAAGTCTATGTTTTATTTGATCTCCTTCTAGCTCATTTATTTCTACTTCATTAGAATAATTAAAATCTACTGCGATGTCAGTATCTATGTTTGTATTTACAAATTCATTATCTAAAGTTAAAAAATTATTGATTTGCTAATCATTTTCAAATACTTGCCAGTTCTTTAGATTGTCAAAAATTTCAGGTCTATGCCTGACCTTAGCAGTATACTGATGATTAGGCTCAAAAGGAAACTTACAAGTACTATCAAACATGGCTAGGTTGTGAGCCTGCATGTTGTGTTTTCTGGGAATAACACCAAGTTTGGTTTCTAAAAAGGTATTTAGTATTTCTATGATTGTTCCTCTATAAAATCCTAACCTAGGATCCTTAGTCATGTAAATAGCTTGATTTGTTTAATCACTAACTCAGAATCTCCCATGGTTGATACCCGGATGGCTCCTAATCTCTTAACCAATTTCAGTCCTAACAGAAGTGCTTCATACTCAGCTATATTGTTTGTACATTTGAAGTTTAACCTGTAGGCATGACCTTCTGCATGATCATTCTCTAAATTGTAAACCCATATGCCTGCTCCTACACCTAGCTTGTTTACTGAACCATCAAATTCTAGATGCCATATGATTTCATGTTCATAATTTTCATCTGGGGTAGTGGAACCTTTCTTAACTAGGGCATCTAGATTTTCTTTATTATCTAATATCTCTTGAATTTGGACATTTAAATTTTCTTTTACAATTTCTTTTAGTTCTAATGTTACATCAGTTGGGATATCTTCTTGATTAGTTTCAGCATTGTAAAGAATGAAATAATCCATGTTAGAATGTACTGAATTTATAGGAAAGTTCTGAGGCTTTTCCTGACTACTCACTACATACTTCATCAAAGTTTCTCTATACAATTTCTTGGGATGTCCAAAGACTAAAATGGTAGCATAAGACAAATCTAATTGAAGAGATCCTTGGAGTTTAGCACCCCATGACCTGGACAACAACATGCCATACTTGGGTGGTATATCAGCAACAACAATGTCCATGAGTATAATTTTGGCAAGATACTGAACTAGAGAAACACACAAATATTTTATGAGACCTAGGCATTTAACCTAGCTTGAATCAAAGGAGAAAAGATCTTTATAAGGTCTGGTGATATCTAAGTTAAGTTTTTCCATTACAGACCTTGGCATAAGATTGTGTGAGGCTCCAAAGTCTAGCATGGCATTGTGTAGGGTTTTATCATGGATGTTAAGACTGATATAGAAGGGTGGTACCCCTCCTTCAACTGGCTTTCCATTAACATCTGGTCCAAAAATTAATTTAGGTTGATCATCAAATAGATTCACTGCATCTTCATTTTCAACTAGGTTCAAAGATTTACTAATTTGAGATTTTTAAGTTTCTTGCTTTATCAGTTTTGTCAAAGGAACTGAAATTTTAAGCTTGGCAGCCTCAGCCCTTAGATTAAAGGGCAGGATTACTTTGTCTTTTGGATTTATGGTAGCAGTGTTTTCTATGTCTTCTTCTCTTTTAGGATTTGGGACATTCTTTGCTGATTTTTCTAATATGATATTTGGAGATTCTTCCCCTGTTTCCTTAAAGGGAAGAGAAGTGGAAGGTTGTTCATTATTGGGCTGATTATCAGACACATCTTCAATGGTGGGGCTTGGGTGGGATTTGATTTGATCTAGATAGGATTCGAAGGGTTTTGGTTACTGGAGTTGTTTTAATTTTATCAGAATGATTGGGAGTTGTTTTTTGGTTTTGTTTTGGAGCATCAGTTTTTCTTCTTCTTCTTAAATTGTATTGTTTATGTACCTTGAAAATAGAAAAATCATACCCTTGTTTAAAATCAAACGATTCTCCTGTTTCGGTTTGGAATTGTTGGAGTATGTATGATTCTTGATAATCCTGAGTCAAGAAAACTTTTTCCTCATCATCTAGACCCATTAAATTTATCTGAGTATCTTCTTGGGGATCTTCTAAATGTGAGGCTTCTGCATAGTTTTCTTGGAAAGGTGGTCTGATATTCTGGTCAGGGATATTCTTTCCAGCATTTTGGTCCTGATTTTTTCTAAAGTTAGGATTTATCCCTAAATTAGCCTGTTGGCCATCCCAAGGAGATTTCTTTTCAATAGTTTCAACTCTATCTAAAAATATATCCATTCCTTTAACTATAGCATCCATCTTTTGTTCAAAGGATGTATTCTCTTCTTTTGCAAGTATTCTTCTCTCGTTCCTAGCTTTGGCTCTTTTGGAAAGCAGGTTAGCTTCAACACTTACTGCTACACTCTGCATTTCTTCCAGAGTGGGGGGGTTTCTTTCTCTTAACTAGAAAGTCGTATTTGAATCAAATCCATCAAGAAATTTGATCAGGGGTAAACCAGGTGGGGGTCTAAGGTCGAGTGGAATGGCACTATAAACACTATTGAACCTAGTGCAATAGTCCTAAATAGTTTCATGAGGTCCCCTTTTAAGGTTCTCATATTCAAATAAAATCTGCAGGGGGTACTTCCTTTTCTCCAACCTATTCAAGAATTGTTGGTAGAGAATTCTTAAGCTATCTATACTTTGGAGGGCTAAACATCTAAACCAAGTTCTAACTTCGCCAATCAGTCTCTGAACAAAGATTCTCATTTGAACATCAATTGTGTCAATTTCGTATATCTCAATATAGTCAGTCATTTTCTTAGTGTGTTGCTAGGTCTTGTAGGTTCCAGTGCCATCAAAAGTAGTAATTTTACTCTGATAGTCCTGAGGCATGGCACCTAGAGGAGCAGGCATCACAAGGGGAGCATATCTATTGGCCATGATTCTAGGTTTGGTAGTAGTATGAACTAGAGTTGGGGTAATCGGAGGTGTTTGGGTTGTGGAGGAGGAACTGGAGGTACTGGTGAGTTTTTGTGTAATGCTTGGTGGGGGAGGAAGTGAAGGGATGAAAGGAGGGGTGGAGTCAACTTTAGAAGAGTGGGGAAATAATGATGAACTAGCAAAAAGTGATGTTGTTTCAGAAAGTTCAGGTGTTCTATTGGTCGTAAGAGATGACTAAGTGGAATCCTACAGATATCAATCAATTGACAAATTAGCTCATTGGGTTTCAAGTTCTCTAAGGAATTCTGGATCTTAGACTAGGTCCAATAATTCATTGTCAAATGTGGTTCTAATAGAGAGAGTTCAAAATTTTCGTCAAAAGGAAGATCTTCTAGAAAAAGCCACTCAAGAGGACATGATTGTGATTTGTACAAAGTTCTGGGGCTCAATTAACTTTCTTGTCCTCTAAGGATTCTCGTAATCAGGTTGGGATTTTCAAACACAGGGGGAGGATTTGGATCAGGATTAGCCCTAGTGTAATGAGTTCTCCCTAAGCCAGATTTCAAGTCTTTAAAATGCTATTCTTTTATAAATTTTCAAAATAACATCTAATAATCCTTTAATATACTTTAAATTAAACTTTTAAGTTTCTCAAAGGTTTTTTTCAATTGAGGATTTGTTCTTCCCTAGTGGAGTCGTCACTATGTTATCACTCATATTTTCCTTAGAAATTATCAAAAGAAGGAAAGGATCCAAGGTAACGACAAACCAATCATTCAAGTGTAGATTCTAGCCAATCTACACCTAGAGAGGGCTCTCTCTTTAAGATTTAGCTATGTTTGATAAGATTTTGGGCTAGCTATTAATTTTCAATGAGGTTATTTTGTTTGAGAGTGGTGGAGTTCTGAAACAAATGGGAAAACTAGGCTTTTAGGCCATTGGGTTATGGATTCAATCAAGGATATTTCACTGGATCAAGTCAAATTGCTGAGGTATGAGTTCAATAGGCAAGATAGCAGAATAAAAACAAACTTTGGGGCTTGAATGGGTGATAATTCTGCTCAAAACTAGAGGGCAATCAAGAATCCTCAAGTCAGGATTAGAAAGAGGAAAGGAAGATAGGTCAACTAGCAGAGGACAATTAAGAATCCTATACCAGGGACTTATAAGGAAAACTACAGGGATAGAGGAGCAACTAAGAATTCCTTTATCGAGATAGTTTGGAAGAAAACATAAAAATGGTAAATTGTTGATAGCATAGAGCAATAAAGCTAATTCTGATACACTTTGACTATTTTACCATTTAGATTTAGGATGCATGAAACATTGAAACATATAGAAAACACATAAAATCACAAGGATGGAATACTTATTTGTAATCACACTGCACGAGAATCTAGTGAAATGTCCTCAACTTTCATTCCTTTTCCAACAAAAATCCAAGTTTGAGTACAAAAGCTTTATCATCTTGATAGCATAGATTTACAGAGATGTTATAGAATCCACCCACAATACTTCGAATGGAGAAGTATTTATACAAAAATTACATCAAAAATATTTCATAACTATATGAGACTTATTCTAGGGAATGCAAAATATCTTTTACAAAAATATAGAGATAAATGGAAAATTGATTGTTGTTGTCCCTTTATTCATGCATGAGCTAGAGGTTGAAACTTGGATCTGCCTCTTGCTATTACTTTAGTAATTGTGTTTTGGATCTTTGCTTACTTTTCCCTACTGATACTCTTTACCTGTTTCTGATACTCTTTTCCTGTTTTCCAACCTTTACCTCATTAAATATTTGTTGTTTACCTCAGAGTTACCAGAGTAAATTATAGGATATCGGTCATATTGGTCCACCATTCTTCATTTGGTATCTTCATCCTGATTAAATTCCTGTATATTTCGTCAGCTTCAGTATGCTTAGCAAAATTGGGCTGAATAGTAAATAGGTGTTTCACTTCATGCTCAATATAAAAAAGGTTTTCCAAACCATCATACAACACTTTTCTTGTAGGTAGTGCTTTCACTGTGGGAGAGCTGGCTTGACTTTTAGCTTGTTTGTGCAGTTTCTCAATGTAGTCCTCATGAGTCATCAGCTTTTCGTTTATGACCAGTGGGCTGGGAATGCCTTTTTCTCTTAGAATTTCATATTTTGACATAAAATAATCTATGTCCTCCTGAATACTTTGACATCTTCTTTCCAGGTTAAGCATTAAGTTCTTTTTAGTAAGAACTTTCTTAATTTAAAGGATAGTACCAGTTCGATCCTTGATATCCCATTGTTCTAGTTGTTGCTTGCTTTTTCTATTCAAAAAATTGATCAATTGGGTTGCCTCTTCAGGTTTTTCTCCCAATTCTTCCCTGGTCTTCTGTATAGCATCTGTAGCTAGTTTAACTAACTCAGTCTCTTCAAAAATGATCTGAATAGAAGACCAAATATCATTGATAGAATTAATGATATTGGTCTATAAAATCTCTTTAATATCCCTCAAAGGCTTTTCCAATGTCAAGTCCTTATCTAATGTTTTAATTCTTTCAGTCATCCTTCTATTTTTTTCTCTCTTCTTCAGTGTAATTAATCTGTGATAGCTCATAATTATTCTCCAAGTTGCTAACCATTTATTTTAGTTTCTTTATTTCAGTTGCTTGGATTTTCATTTCTTCCATGGACTTTATTAAGTCCTCTGTTTGCTTTGCTGAAGTTGCTGATGCTTCTGATGTATGTGCTGTTGTTGTCACTAGTAGAGCTGTTCCCAGGGGAATATTGGGTGCCAAAGATGTTGCAATAGTACATGGCACTGTTGTAGAAATTATGGATATTACAGTCAGAGGCATGGTGGTCGGCTCACCCTATTTGGACTGCAAAGGTTTTTCTAGTTCTTGCTTTATCTCTTTCAACTGTTCATTCAACTTAAGGATCAAATACATAAGTTCTTCCTCATTTGTTCCTCAGTCACTTCTAATGTTTGTGGATGTACGAGGGCAGGGATTTTGAGTTGTTTCCTGAGTGCAACAATGTCATCATTATTTTTCTTTATCAATCTTTCAGCTGCCTTAACATCTTTGGGAACATGTCCCAACTCAATCACCAGGTCTTATAATGATTTTATCCTGGTATCCTTAGCCTGAGAAGAGGCTCTTTCCAATTGTAACTATGTTGTAGTATTACTTAGAGAATTCTCCAACTGATGTGCAATGATGGATTTACTGGTCAATGTTGAACAGACCATCTCACCCGTTTTCTTATGGAGGTCAATCTGATCAATTGGGTGGATGTCTTTGGCAAGAACTTCAAAATTTGTTTTAAAATAATCAGCCATGGACTTTGGCTATTGTACTATTGGCTTTAAAAAACTCATTTGCATCTTTCCCTCTTTGGTGTCAAAGGCTGACATCAATCTTGTCTGATTTGTGGGTGCCATTTTTAGATAGTCGGCATAGCTTTGAGATTTGAGCTTCTCATTCCTAGCCTTAATCTCTTTGTATTTTTCTTTCAAATCCTGGCTTTGTTCTGAAGCTGCCCTCAGTGATGACACTTCTACACTTTGATGCCAGATTAGTGCCTGTGTTTGGGAGGTAGATGTTGTCTACCCTAGTGGTGTTGTCTGCACTGTGTCATTTCTTGTTTCTTCATAGTCCTCCTCGGATAGAGGATTCAATCTCTGCCTCTTTACATATACCTAGTCTAATGGCATTGTAGAGGGGCTAGCCTCATTTCTACTTCTTTTTTGAATTCTCTCTTCATTAAGAGGGGTCTACAATACTGGAGGGTTGCCCATATTTGTATCAGTCTGGGTCAAGTCCTCATAAAAACTCTGTGACCCTGAATCTTTTCCCTGTACTGAAGTCTCTGGTTGTCCTGATGTTTGTGTACTATGCTCTTGTGTTGGTCTCTGTGAAGATTTTTCAGGCACTTGTACAAAGGAATCTAGATCAAGTCTTTTTTCCAAATCTTTCATAACATTTTCTACTTCAACTTGTGTACTATCCCGTTCTATAAGTGTTCCCTCCACCCATTCATTTGATTTGCGTACTATTCTATCTCTGGAATTCTATGATGAATGTAGGGGGATAGTTTATGCTTCTGTCTTCTATCATAGATGAAGTTGTGAGGATCATAAGGCCGGATGATACTCTTTTACAATCTTAGTCTCTCAAGAATTTCCTCTGCCTCTTTCCTTTCTTTTCTGTTGTTGCAAATGAATGGGCCTAGGTGGTCCTTTATCCTTAGCTGGGCTTTCTTCTTAGCCTTCATAAAGTGGATTTCATCAGAGTTGATCATTTGCCTGTATTACTCCAGGGCAAATAATCGCATAGGAAGGTACTTGGGTAGTTTGAAAGGAGGCAATTCACATCCATAAATTCTAATCCCGGTATGATTCTAGTACAAGTACTAGTCATCAACCTTGTATTGCTTGGATAAATAAAGAATTCTCTTAATATCATTACTGATTCTAGGAGAGGGACTTCCTATCAACATGGTAGTGACTAGATGCACAAATTTACCAATCAAATTTGTATAGAGATGGGGAGAAGAAGGTGAACTGTGAAAAATTGAAGTCCATAAAATGACTAACCTAGAGTTCCCTCTAGTGTTAAGCTTTTGCACAGAGAAAGGGAATTTATCACTTTGGTAGTAGAGGAAAAGATGATATGTTGTGTTGTGTTATATTCTTTCCATGACTAGCCCATGTAGTTAACTGGGGGGTTAGAGGGGGGGCGAAGCCCCCCTTTGTTGTGCCGATTGT
>APFE031560059.1:0-12198 GCA_000404065.3 Pinus taeda | reverse complement strand
TTCGCAGGGGACATGACCATTGGGTGCAGCACCGCAGGCAATGCTAGGAGAAAGTGCAAAACCAGGATTTAAGATATTTTTAAGGTCTTTCTCCCATTTTCAAGGCTTGACATGAAGAGCTGAGGCTTAAGAATTGCAAAGGAGGTATGTATGAGTGGTGATGGCCTCACACAAATTGTAGAAAGTCATGGTGACAATTTTTTGTGTAACAGAGACTCATCAGGTAATATTTTTTCTCCACACTCTTTCTATCAATTTTGTGATTTATCATTAAATCCACCTATGGATGGAAAATAAATATATTGTATTGGGTGTTAGCATCAGTTTTACACCTTCATTTCAAGGCAATGATATCAGTCCATCTTTTGCAAGGTCGTAATTATGTAAAGGAGGTATTGTATTCTTTGTAAAGTTTGTTAAGCCTAGGAAGATGTGTCATTAAACCTCTTTCACCTAACCCTAAGTTTATGCAAAAATTCTCGTAGCATTTTAACCTATAGTAAAAGTTTGGTTGGTGCTACGAAATGTTTTCGTAGCGCGTTTCGAAAAAATGTAAAACTTGTTTTTCAACCTACTAATCTAATTTTTCTAAGCGCTCAATTGTCGATTTATAAAGTATTGGTCCTCCCCCTGCATGATATGACATTTTCTAGTGTTTTATGCCCAATAGAGTTGTTTAAGATCAAACCCTAATTTGGTATGTTTTCGTTAAAACAAACTTTTCCATCAAACCCAAATTTGTAGTTTTCATGCATAGAAAAGTTGTTGATTGTCTTGTAGCCTTCTATTAGGGTATTTCAAGGTTATTAAAAATGTTTGCAGGTCCAAGAGGTTTGCAAGATGGGTTGGTCTGGCCATGTAAAGAGATATGAACCCTAGGTTGAAGGAAACAATGGTCATTAATGCAGAATATAACACATAATAGAATTCAAAAAATAGAAAAATATAGAGGAAAACATATCATCTTGAGAAGAAGAAAATAAAAACCATAAAATCTGACAAAATTCCACAAAAACTCACTAGAAGGATGACAAGGAGGAGTATTTCACAAACCCTAGTTTTGTTGCACAAACACTAATGGTTCCTCAACAGTTTGGCCTACTCAGGTTAATCTTTAAGGAGTAAATTATTTTTTGATATACTATGGTCATATATCATACGTTTTTGTGGCTGAGGAAGTGCAAAGAATACAAATCAACATAAGGAAAAACAACCTTGAAGTAACAAGTTTACCAACACTTTTTCCTGTTTTAGTTGTTATGTTCAAATAGAGTTTTCGAGCAGATGGTAATGAATTTTAAAAAACCAAAAAAGGTTTTTCTTGGGAGCGTGATTTCAAAGAGCCTCTTTAATATTTTACCCATACCTCATAGTTTAGAAACTACAGAGGAATGTTTGAGGCCCAGTTTTCATATTTTGTAATTTTGTATTTTGTAATTTTAGTTATTATTCCAAAAGCAGTTTTCGAATAGATGGAGATGAACTTTGGAAAACCACAAGAGGTTTGTGGAGCTAATGGATCAATTAACAAAAAACTCCTCCATTTTCTAATGGGTGTCGTGATTTGGAAGATATGAATGCACCTTTGGACCCTATTTTTAGGAATTTGCCTGATTTTTCGAAATTTGGTTTCCTATAAAAATGGCAAGTCAACAGTTGAAGGCCACCTCATCAAATTTGACTTAGAGAGAAAGCTAGAGATGGGTTTTCAGATCCTTTTTTTTTTTGGATATTGTTGGTTATTGTAATTAATACTTTCCACATGTTGTGGATCTGAATCTCTGTTGTATTTTCCTATATATTACATGAAAAATATGGAGAAAGGGTTGGTTTTCTGAAAAGATATAGTCATTGTCTATGTGTTTTGAATGCTTTATTCATTTCATTTGCCAAAATCAGTAAATTTTGACCAATGATATAAATATCCATGCGATAGTAGGTTCTAGTATGTACTCTCTCTATGTTTTTTCAGATTCTTCCTTATAATCTCACGAATGCATTCCTTCTGAATGTTTGGAAAATATTGTTTGATTTAGAATTCATCTTTGTGTTGATGCTCTGAGTTAAGTTTTTCAAAGGTTCCCATTTTGACCCTCTAAATCTACCATAAGATTCACTGTATATGCCCCATTGTAGTGGATTTTACTTCTTTTTCTTCATCCATCTACAACAAATAACAAAGGTCTAGGATCTTCTATCCACCTTGCCTTTATCAATCTTGATCAAACAACCGGTTATCTTGGTAAACTTATCTAAACCCTAGCTATTTAACCACATCACCCAATGAGCTATTGATTTCAAGTCCAACCAAACCCTACATCAACACAACTTATTTAAAGTTCTAGCCACTGTGTAAAGGTCAGAGAGAGCCCTTTTTGGATTGAATGGGCTAGCCTTCAATCTATAAGTTGGAGTGAAAAAGGTTACCTTGGAAATTTCTCTTATACAGCCAAGATAATACTTCTAAGTGCTAACATCTTGGTGACCATATTGGGGACATTCGAAAGGTATATCTTCCACAAAACTACTTTGAAGATCATATCTACTTTATGAGGGGAAACAAAAGGTTAGATAACATATTGGTTGTTCAATTTGTCCTGGCAACTCCATTAGCAGTTAGATCCATAATTTAAAGTGTCACTGGCGACTCCACGATACTAAGATGGCTTCCATGGAGGCTTAAAGGTCTATAAGATATTCTCCTATGAACTGCTCACGTGTTCTTGGTTTTCCAAACTGTTTGCCCTGCATAGATTGACAAACATATCTCCCAAATTTCAATGATCAAGAAGGAGATGATGTAGTTTTGCATCTGATTAAGTTTCATAAACATATATATAACCTTGGGATTAAGTTTCATGAGGATTGTTCAATGAAGATGTTTTTGACTACCCAGGTAGACAAAGCTAGATCATGGTATGAGAGATTAAAACTAGGTAGCTTATACTGTCTTAAAGATTTCCACACATAATTCTTGGAGTATTATGCAACATTTCATCCTTCTTTGTCACTCTTCCAAAACTGTTGTGAGTATTGTGAGGATTTTATTCAGTACTTGCAAGATATTTATGACGATGAGGAGCTTATGGATGATGAAATTATAGAATCCCTTTATGAATATTCTTCACAACAAGAAATTGTAGAAACTAGTTGTTGTGATAATCATACCAATTTTCAGCAGATTAGAGCTTCTCCCTTGAGTAAAAATCAAATAGATCAGCTTCTTAGTGTGGACAATCATGTTTCATTCCTTAAAATTGATGAAGATATGCAACAGGTTTGTTAACTTTTATGTGACCAAGAGTATGAGGATAGTCAAACAGTTGCCTCTTAAAAACAATAATTTTATGAGTTTTTGTCCCATGATGAAATTATTGAAAATCAGAATTGTGAAAGTGCTCATATTGGTGTTTTCTCTCATTCGCAAGAGAATCATGTATAAGAACTTATTTATCTTCATTCATTCGAAAGTCAAATTGATAGTTTCCAAATAAAGTTACTAAAGGTTAATGAGGAAAGATCATAATTGTTTGATAAACAAGAGAGTGTTTTTAATGCACTTGACGTGGTTGTCATATTTGAACTTATTCTAAATGGTATAGAGTCTTTTTTTGATGAGAATGCTGAACAATCTACTGCCATGTTTTTTAAGAATGATGTTGAGAATCAAGGTATAAACCAAGAACAACCAGCGGTTGTAGATAAAGTTTGTTTTCTTGCGTTTGTTCATCAAAAAGAGGTGAATTTGCATGTTTTCCATGATCCTTTGGCTAGTTTATTATAGTCATCAGTGAAGGTGGAGTTTTTTTGTTCATAAGCTTAGGTTTTTCATTTAATTTTCATTTTGAGTTGTCATCCTTTACATTTATTTGTTTGCTTATGGAAGGTGTGAGCAGAATTACAGTGAGTGGCCATCTCCTTTCCTAGTTGCATTGGAAATTTCGTATCACCTGATTAGGCAGAATTTCAACAGGTTAGTGTAGATAGAGGTGTGCAATAATATTTTAAGGGAAGGCATGAGTTTCAACATCTATTTCAACTTTTTCTTTTTCAGTGTGCAGTAGTTTCAGGTAGTTTTGCAGTTTGCTTTCAATTGCCAGTTAGGATGTTGGACAAATTAGTGTATAGGCTTAGAGTTTGGTTGGGAGCAGCCCAATGGATCTGACACAGGGTCTACGTGTTCTTTAATGCCTCCTAGGGAGTATCCCCATTTGATCCAACTGTTAGCATCAGGTTTACACCTTCATTTCAAGGCAAAGATATCAATCCATTTTTTGCAAGGTCATAATTATGTAAAGGAGGTATTGTATTATTTGTAAATTTTGCTAAGCCTAGGAATATGTGTCATTAAACCTCTTTCACCTAACCCTAAGTTTGTGCAAAAATTATTGCAACATTTTGACCTATAGTAAAAGTTTGGTTGGCGCTACGAACTGTTTTCGTAACGCGTTTCAAAAAAATTTAAAACTTATTTTTCGACACGTTAATCTCATTTTTTTTTAGCACTCAAGTGTCGATCTATAAAGTATTCGTCCTCCTCTTACATGCTATGACATTTCCAATGTTTTTATGCCCAATAGAGTCGTTTAATATCAAACCGTAATTCGCCATGTTTTCCTTAAAACAATTTTTTCCAACAAACCCGCACGAAGGTTCTTGATTGTCTTGCAACCTTCTGTTAATGTAGTAAAAGTGCTTGCAGGTCCAAGAGCTCTGTAAGATGGGTCGGTTTGGCCATGTAAAGAGATATGAACTCTATGATGAAGGAAACAATTATCATTGATGCATAAGAGAAAACATAATAGACTTCAAAGAACAAAAAGAAGACGTAGGAAGATAGAGCATGTTGAGAAGAAGAAAATAAAAACCCTAAAAGCTGACAAAATTCCACAAAAACTCACTATAATGATGAAAAGGAGTAGAAAAAAGTTGGATATCCTTGCTTAAGTTGCAGAAGACATAGAAAAATGATCAATTTACTTCACGGGGCAGAGTACACAAACCCTAGTTTTGTTGCACTGACCCTAATGGTCCCTCAACATTTTGGCCTACTCAGTTTAATCTTTAAGGAGCAAATTATTTTTTGATATACTTTGGTCATATACCATAGGTTTTATTGGCTAAGGAAGTGCAAAGAATACAAGTCAACATACGGAAAAACAACCTTGAAGTAACAAGTTTACCAACACTATGTTTTTTCTTGTTTTAGTCGCTATGTTCAAACAGAGTCCCCGAGCAGGTGGTAATGAATTTTAAAAACCAAAAAAGGTTTTTCTTGTGAACGTCAAAAAGAATCTTTCATATTTTTCCCCCTCATGGTTCAGAAACTACAGAGGAATGTTTGAGGCCCAACTTTTAGATTTTGTAATTCTGTATTTTCATGTTTTAGTTACTATTTTCAAAAGTAGTTTCCGAAGAGATGGAGATGAATTTTGGAAAACCACAAGAGGTTTTTGGAGTTGATGGATAATTTAACAAAAAAAACCCTCCGTTTTTTAACAGGTTTCATGGTTTTGAAGATATGAATGCACCTCTGGACACTATTTTTAGGAATTTGGCAGATTTTTTGAAATTTTGTCTCCTATTAAAATGCCAAGTCAACAGTTGAAGGCCACCTCATCAAATTCGATTTAGAGAGCAGAATAAATATGGGTTTTCAGATCCATTTTTTGGATCTTGATGGTTATTGTAATTAATAATTTCCACAAATTGTGGATCTATATCTCTATTGTATTTTCCTATATATTACATGAAAAATATGAAGAAAGGGTTGGTTTTATGAAAATATATAGTCATTGTCTGTGTGTTTTGAATTCTTCATTCATTTCATTTTCCAAGATCAGTATATTATGACTAGTGATATAAAGATCCATGCGATAGTAGGTTCTTATATGTACTCTCTCTATGCCATCGAGTTCTTATTCTCATGCTTAGGAATCCTAGTAAAGTTACATCCAAGTTTAGCAATAGAATATAAATTCACTTAACATTTATCTATATCAATCAAAGAGATATGAAAATAGTCCTAATTTGTGACTTTACCTCCACTTATTGACTTGAACCATTTGACAAGGATAACGACAGGGTTTAAGGTGTCAAAAGGGTAAAAATGTAGCAAGGCATCACAGAAGATGACAAGGTAAGGCGTTTAAAAGAGACAAAAGTAGGCCCCAACATCTCCCACATGCCAAAGAGGATGCACGTTCTCATGCAAATGTCTTTTACAAATTTTATTCGGACATCAAAATTGGGGCCAACCTTGTTCTCAGATTCTTGCTGCACTAACTAAAATTTCTAGGCCACAATCATTCAATGTCCTCTGTTGTCGAAGTCTTTGAATTCTATCATAAGCAATGTATATTCAGGCAAGTTTCAAGTGCCTTACCTTCCAGTGGAGCAACTTTTTATTTTTGGCATTCAACCTATCATTTTATGATCTCGAAGTCAAATTTTGAGCCTTATAAAATTCATTATCACTTATAACATGCCTATACACAACCTTGTATTTATGGGCCTTCTCCTTTAGCTCAATAGTTTTCCTTTGTAGCTTATCGACTTGATACTGTAACTCCCTCTCAACAGAATTAGACACATTTTCAGGAGGAAACCTACTTTCTCTTAAACTAGTCTCTTCATGAACCATTTTTTCTTGAATTTGACTTATCATTGTTTTAGCTACCTCTTTATCTATAGTAGGCCCATGTTCAGTTAAAGCATTGGGTGGAGAGTTACCTTCTTCCTATAATGATGATGGAATAGACATTGGTTTGAGGGGTTCAGTTGTTTGTGGAGGACATCATTGTCATGCCATGCTACGTGTAAACCTTTTGCCCTTCTGCAAATTCATGACCTCTACTAAATTAGGAATTTATTTAGTTGTGGGTGAGAAGATGAGGTTGTTGGTGGCATAATATCCTTTTACTTTTGAAATAACTTCCTTTGGCCCTTATTAGTGCATTCCCTTAACTGCTTCACTCCTTGTTTATTTCCTATCGTAACATCTGGTTCTGCAACCTATGTCTCTGGCTTCTTCCCAACACATTCTTACAGTTGCTTTGGCATCGGTTCCTTCTCTGTCTGAATATTTGTGTATAAACTCGTTTTCATACCCCTTTCTTTTTCTTTTCTTGGGATACCAAGGTTTCTTTATCTTGAGTAGGGCTAGGGTTTCTCGAGGAGAACCCATTTGGAGATTTTGTTGCATTTCCTTCAATCCCCATTGATTCTGATTTCTTTATAGACTCCTTAAATGTTTGGTAACTGATTTAACAGGGGCCTTAGACCCTTCACCCATCTTCTTTGACTTAAGACTAATTGTTCATTGTTTCAACTTTATTTGATTTTATTCTCCATGAAAATTTCTAGAAAAAAAAATTATGCCGATGTATCTTTTCGTTGTCCCAATTCATAAACAATAACCATCTTAATGAGGTCGTAATGGTATAGGCTAGTTTTTTGTTCTTTTGGAGGTCTATTAAACATTCCTAACAACTTTTTGCAGACTTTTGCAAATGAATAAAGGGAAATTTATATCACAACCGTCTATGAAATGTATAAGAAGCCTTATATGCTAAATGAATGTAGTAATATACCTTCCTTTGCAAGTCACAAATCTCTGCAATATTGTCAGAACTGACCACCATTCTTCTGCAATACAACTCCTAGGGACTCCTTTGGTCTAGTTGACATGTTTTTATGTAACCTTAAGAAATTTTGAGCACTCCTCCCAATCGATCTGGAACCCCTTGAAATATTTTTCACCACTCAGAGGTAACCTCGTTACCTTAACCATTAATGCATCTATTATTTTAATTTCAAAATCTCCATTTTTTATCGTCTTCCCATTGAAGTTTTATGAAAATTCCATGGCGACCCTCTCATCATTCCCTTTAAATTTATAGAGGAAATCTATCCACCCTTTCTCTTTAAACTTAGCTTTCCATGCGGCATACTCAGTGCTAGTACTAAAATGAGTAAAGGTAGGGTCATGCCTATCTGCCCCCATGTCGGTGATAAAATTGTTTTGAGGCTTAACGGGAAATTGAGAAGCCACTGGGCTGAACATAAAGAGGATATGAAATTGGGAGTAGAAGGATTCTTGTTGTGGTCTTTCATGGGTTCATAATAGACAAATGGGATTAAATAGAAAGGGGCGGCCTGTTTTTTTTATTATTATATAAATTATGACAAGAATAAGGTCTAAAAATGATGGGTGAAAACATGAATGCATGTATAATAACAAGAAATTGGTAATCATGATTTGTTGATGGATATGACAATTCAAAATTTCATTTCAATGGCACAAGGAATGGAATATATTTAATCATAATGGCACATAATTTAGACAAATGGAGGTCAAGACCACTAGTTAGACTCTCTCATCCACATTCTTTGCATAAACCTAAATAAATGAAAGTGAATTCATACCTTCGTTTTGACTGTGTAATAATAGCTAGAGATTCAAAAGAAACGAGTAATAAAATACTCTTAGCATTATCAAAAGTTAATGTTGATGCTTCTCAATTGTTGAATTTGATGGGGACAATTGATGCTTCCCAATTATTGAATTTGATGTGTACAAACTAATGCTTCCCAATTGTTGAATTTGATGTTGACACAAACATAATTAGTGAAACCTAAAGTACCGAATTGGTTCGGTACTCGGAACTTTTGGACAATTTTTAAGTACTGAAGTACTTGAGTTATCTAGGAACTGTAAATGAATTTAATAACAACATTGGTACCAAATCACTAGAACTGTGTTGAAACAACAACTATGAAGCACAACTTATTGGAGTAAATAATTTTACATTCAAATTAGCTTGGAACTAATATGGAAAATCAACTACAGGAGGAAGGTCTAAACTGAGAGTCTGACTAACATTAAGATTTGTTGCTTCAAACCAGATGTTGTAACCACTATTCTATGGATTTTGAACCAGGCTTGGAATAGTTACTGCCTGATGGCATTTCAATTTTAGAGAGTCTGAAACGCGCCAAAGAAGACTTCCCAAGTTTCCTCTCCGTAATTATTCTACCAAGCCCAGAAAATAACAATTATATACTTGGTAGATCCCTAACTACCACTATCCCATCCAAGTTTTAACGAGCTTGGGTTAGTCTCTGCTTGGAGTTCTTGAATTTTAGAGAGTCTAAAGATACTCAAAGTAAACTCCAGGGGGACTTTCTTTCCGTAATTATTCTACCAAGCCTGGAAAAGAATAACTCTATGCTTGGAAAATACTTGACTATTGCCATCCCATTGGTTTTAATGAGCCTAGGTTAGCTTATGCTCGGAGTATTCAATTTTAGAGAGCCTAAAGATACTTGAAGAAGACTCCAAGGGTATCCTTTTCTATAAATAATATAGTTAGTCTGGATAAAGGAATAAACTCACACTTGACATATTGCATATTTATTCTATGCGGGCCTAACCACTATTATTTATATTATGCACACACACATAATATGTGTGTGTGTGTGTGTGTGTAGTTTAAAGAACCAACAGGAGTGGGTCCTCCTTATTAATAAACTCCATCTCTAAGTTTTGCGAGACAATTCGTAGAAATTCCTATTTGAAAAGTGGTCAGTGATAAACCTTCAATCTGTGTCCATTCAATACAAAAGAAGTCTGATTATAATCAATAGTCTTGATCTTGACTGAACCATTGTCAAAAACCTCTTCCACTTCATAGGGTCCTAGCCATCTAGTTGAAAATTTCCCTTTGAAGTGTTTGAATTTACTGTCATACAATAATGCCTAGTCTCCTAGTTGGAAAGTCTTCTTTTTTATGTACTTATCATGCCAACGAGCCCTTTGATCCTATACCAACATAGTCTTCTAGAGAGCATTTTGCCTAATCTCATCAAGTTCATTTAGCTGCAACATTCTTCACACACACACACACACACACACACACACACACACACATATATATATATATAACCTCTTCCACTTCATAGGGTCCTAGCCATCTAGTTGAAAATTTCCCTTTGAAGTGTTTGAATTTACTGTCATACAATAATGCCTAGTCTCCTAGTTGGAAAGTCTTCTTTTTTATGTACTTATCATGCCAACGAGCCCTTTGATCCTCTACCACATAGTCTTCTAGAGAGAATTTTGCCTAATCTCATCAAGTTCATTTAGCTGCAACATTCTTTCGTTTATATATATATATAATATATAAATATATATATAATATATATATATAATATAATATATATAATATATATATATATATATATATATATATATATAATATATATATATATATATCAGTTTAAAGAACTAACAAGAGTTGGATCCTCCTTATTAATAAGCTCCATCTCTAAGTTTTGCGAGGAAGTTCGTAGAAATTCCTATTTGGAAAGTGGTTGGTGATAAACCTTCAATCTATGTCTATTCACTACAAAAGAAGTCTGATTATCATCAATAGTCTTGATCTTGACTGAGCCATTGTCAAAAACCTCTTCCACTTCATAGGGTCCTAACCATCTAGTTGAAAATTTCCCTTTGAAGTGTTTGAATTTACTGTCATACAATAATGCCCAGTCTCTTGGTTGGAAAGTCTTCTTTTTTATGTACTTATCATGCCAACAAGCCCTTTAATCCCCTACCAACATAGTCTTCTAGAGAACATTATCCTTAATCTCATCAAGTTCATTTAGTTGCAACATTCTTCGTTTATGAATTCATTCAAATCCATCCCTAATTGAACAACAGTCCTAAAGGTCCTTACCTTAGCAATACCTGCTTCCCATCACTTCCCATAAATCAGTTCATAGGGAGTATATCTAGTCACATTTCTCCAAGTTTCTATAGGCCCACAATGCTTATGGTAACCTGCCAGCCCAGTCTCCATCATGCAACTGAATTGTTTTCGTAAGAATAGACTCCAAGACTTTATTGGTAGATTCTACTTGGCCATTAGCCTGGGGATGGTACGATGTAGACTTGTAGTGCTTAATTTGGTATTGTTTAGTGATAGATTTCACCAGCTTGGAAGTAAATTGTGTCCCTTGATTGGTGACAATCTCTCTAGGTATGCCAAAGCGGGTAAATATGTCTTCAAAGAGAAAATCCACAACATATTTTTGACTAGTATAATATAGCCTCTACCCATTTTGTCATATAATTGACGCAGACTAGAATATACCTCTTCTTTCTATACATAAGAGAAATAGGTCCTACAAAATCTGATGCCCACTTTTCAAAAGGTTCAATTGATACTTAGGTTTAAAGAGGCATCTCGTCACTTGAAACTAGTCTTCCCATTCTCTGGCATGCATCACACTAGCAACAAACTTTTTAGCATCTTTAAAAAGGGCAAGCCAATAATAGTCCACATGCAACACTTTGTAAGTTGTCCTTTTATTATTAAAGGGCCCACCACATGGCTCATTGTGGCAAGCTTTCAAAACATCATACATCTCGTATTCCCATACACATCTCCTCATAATTAGATATGGTCTAGTGCAGTACAAATATCCTTCAATCCATGAATAATTGGCACTCAATTGAACAATGTTTTGTTTCTCCATGGCAGGTAAGTTTTGTGGCAGCTTGCCTAACACCAAGTAATTAGCCACATCAGTGAACTAAGAAGTATGAGTGGAAATTGCAGATAGATTCTTGCTAGGTAAGTCATCCTAGACTAGAGCAACATCTTGTGAAATGTTCTTTCTAGACAAAAATTTTGCAACTGAATTGTCTCGCCCAAGCCTTTCAATCACAATAATGTTAAATTCCTGAAGTAAAAGTAACCATCTTGTAACTCTACCATGTGTAATAGGTTTATTCATGAGAAATCTAATAGCAGGATGATCAGCGTGCACAAAGGTTTCATAGCCAGTAATATAATGCATGAACTTATTAATGGCATGGACTACAACTAACAACTCCTTTTTAGTAACAGCGTAATTCAACTATGCAGGTGAAAGACTTTTGCTAACAAAATAAATAGCATAAGAAAATTGATTTTCTCCCTGACCCAATTGTAGAGCCTCTAACCTACACCTCATCATTCACTATTATCTACCATTTTCCTTAGTCTTTCCTTATCTTTCCTTCACTTTTGCCTCATTTTCACCATAAAACCACCCAGATCATTACATTAGGTGTTATTAAGCATGATCAAGCAAGTTTTGCTAATGGATGACTATTTGTTTAGATTTTGACTTACTTGCAGGAATCCCGCA
>APFE031560041.1:2646-15453 GCA_000404065.3 Pinus taeda | reverse complement strand
TTTTGTTTGAGACTTATCAATTGGCTAAAAAAAGTGTTGCTTTTTGTATCCTCATAATGTGTTGTCAATTCTTCCATAAAAATTGCCCAAGTGATAATTTGTTTACAAGAGAAAAGTCGTTGATACCATACAAACTGATTTGGTTCCAAATATAAAGTTGCAATGCGTACATTTTGTGTGTTTTTCACATTATTGAGATCGAAAAATTGCTCCATTTGTAATATCCATGTTGCGGGTTCCTTGCCATCAAACTTCCTCATATCAATTTTTGGAATATGGTGGGTCTTTGGTCCAACATTAGAATCTATGAAATCATGATTAACATTTCTTTTGTTCTCATCATGAGTTTCCTTTACTACCCTTTCACTATTAGTACGCATTTCTTGTAGAAACTTTGTCAAATCTGTCTTCAAATCTTCCATGCCTGTCTTCAAATTTATCTTCAAATCGTCCATCTTAGCTTCCATGCCCTTTATCTTAGATTCCACACTATTTATCTTAGATTCCATGCCATTTATCTTAACTTTTGTTAGCTTTTGTGAGAGTGACATTTGTTGCACTTGGTCTTATAATTTTGATATATCATGTAGCATTTCTTCCTCTTCTTCACGAGTCATGCTAGCGCTTTTAGGTTGCTTACTAGGTGTTTGCATTTTCTTTCCTTGGGGCATCAGTTACTGATAATAATGCTCTACTATGCCGTTTGAATTCTTCAAAATAATTTTTCAAACCAAGCTTAAGAAGAAATTTAAAAAAATCTACACACCTTTTTTCACTTTGTAGGAGCTCGATATTGCCTCTGATGTATCTCTATAATTTCAAATCATCGAGTTCTAAAATTGCGACCTGTAGTAGCCCTCTGTGTCCTCTTTCCAATGCCACCAGTCTGATCCAAATTAGATTCTCCAAGGAAGAGTTATGCCAAATCTCCCACAGTGACCTGATTATAGACTAGTTCAGTAGAGCGAATTTGTACGATGTGCCATGAGTCATTGTTTCGACCTTTTTCTCTGAAAAAAAAATATATATACAAGAAACTACAATCCGTCCTCTTTCTATACCTTCTTATGAAATTCCAATCAGATGCTCAGAGAGAAAGTTGTGATGATTTTCCCCAGGTCACTTGTTTAGAATGTAATTCAAGAGTCTGCAAAAAGACTAACTTCCTCAGATCATATCTCTGCAAATATAGCATGAAAAGATCTGAAATTTGGACCCGAGGTTCAGTGCAATTCCTTCTCAAATGGGTTTTTTTTAGCTTCTGAAACATCGCAGAAAAAAAAATTATAGCAAAAATGCCACGATCACCTATTTGGAGCAGCAAAACCCTAGAATCCAAAGCTTTGATACCAAATGTTATGAAACCAGCTCAAAAAAGATAGAATAGATAGATCAACGCCTTAGACTTCAGCCTCTTCGAGGGGGAAACCTCCTTTACATTACATAAATGAACAATTCTTGGATGATTCAAATGACAAAACCTCCTTTCTATATATAGGAGCCTAAGGAGTCACAATATAACCAAGCCGACCTAACAATAATAATATAAAGCCACAAAAATAACAATAGAGGGATTCTATGGGGCACAGTAATAACAATATGGGAACAATAGGGGCACAACAATATTAATAAGGGATATAACTACAATAATAATGGGGTAATCACTAGTATTATAGGGACCTAACATTATGTGTATAGGCAAGCAATTTTATAGATGGAAATAATTATAAATTTTCCCTGAAGATAATGCATGAGAACCTTATTGAAAAAAATAGCACGGGCACATACATGAACACTCTTGAATATTTCACTACATTGTGTGTGTTTGCAATCCTCTACTACATCATTATTAGGCACACATCCAACAACAACATAAGATTTTTAATTCAATTGCAGAGTACACATTATGGAAGAAGAACAAAACCGTAATATGGTTCAACATTTTATCCTGAGAGTAATGGACATATAGAGATTCTTAGTAGAAGGTTTGGAAATATGTGGGGATGTTTAAGCTATATTCAAGCCAAAACTATGGAAAAATGTTTGACCCTATTAATCTTATCTCTAAATTAGTTGATCCTAAATTTCTCAACCTCATTCGAATTTGTCTTTCTTCTATTTTATTTTCTTATAAAGGGACTTATTACATGAGCAAATTGAAAGTAAGTCATGGGATCTGCTTTATTTCTCGGGGTCTAATATTTTTATGAAATGCTTTGATGCTCTAGCCTTAAACTCCTAACATTTTATACTAAAATGTCGGTAGCATTTCTCAGATGATATCGTTGTCATTTGGTCTTATGGTCAATCCTTCCTTGTTTTCTTTTTTAACCATTTGAACAATATTTCCCTCAATATTCAATTTATTATGGAAGTGGAAAAAGATAAAACCCTTCCTTTTCTAGATGCTTTCATCTCTTATCTTCCAAGTGGCTCCCTCACCCACCAAGTTTATAGAAAAAAGACTCACAACGACAAATATCTTCATGCCCAATCTCATCATTACCTAACCCAAAAGTATGTCGTCTTAAAAACTCTTATAAGTTGAGTCATTCATATTTATGCTCCTCAGTCGCTAGAGAAAGAAAAACTTCATTTGACGAAAGCCTTGATGGCCAATGGTTTGCCTATCTCCCAAATTATCAAAACATTTCGTGGGATTCAAAATCTTAAATTTAAAGTTTCCACCCGCTCTACACCTCAAGCCCTCATTTTGCTTATGTCTATCCAAGGCACCACGAATCTTATCTCCAAAATCTTATCTGAAAAAATTATCAAAACCCTCTTTAAACCCTATAAAACTCTTAAGCAATTACTTTGTCCTACCAAGAACAAGTCAGAACCTATGCTAAGATCAAGGGTTTACCAAATCCCTTACTTGTATAGCAATTCATGCATTGGCCAAACTAAATGCACATTTAAAGCTAATCGTGAAGAGCATATTATCAACACAACCCAAAATGACATATCTAAATATGTGATTGCTAAACATTCTTTTAAATCAAAACATCTCACTTGTTTCAAGCAAACTAAAATATTGACCCCAATTCATCATTATCTTTCATGTATCATTCAAAGAGTTAGAAATTGAAAAGCACTCATATAATTTAAATAGTTGTCTTTAGTGCCATTTTTTGGACTTTCTCCTAAAAATAGGAAGTGAAATCTTGATTTGTGTTATTTAAATTGTTTTTTTCACTGTATATATGGATTCAATACCTTGAAAAAACCCTAAGGCAGTTTGATTATGCAGGAGGTACTCATCAAATTGTAATTTCAATAAATTCCTGCCAAATTTTAGAGAAATTAAACTAAAAAACATATAAAAAAAAAACTTAAAAAAAATATTACTCAATACAAATCTATAACTTAAGTTACAAACCTATAACTTAATAACTTAATGGTGAAAACGAACTTAGCTAACCTTCAAAAACCACTGAACCTTTCCTGGAGCCATAGGATACACTAAATAAGAGTACAAGTTTTAAACTAAAATTGCATGTTCAATTAATAAAGCAGGTCTTGCAACACTACGCAGAATCCATCCTCAGCGAAACGCTGCTCAGAAGTTCAGGGCCCGCATCAACTGTCAAAATTCTCCGCAAGTCGTGTGGTCTTAATACGGTACCATTCAAAAAAAAATTATAGCACAAACAGGCTACTCCATTTCATGCTTAAGCCTCTAATACTGTGTGGATTGCAGTTTCAATCTGAAGGGTTTACTGCAACATCTAAGCGCTGCCTCTCTCATTCAGAACTGGAAATATGGGTTTCACTCAAACAGTGGACGTACAGAAGGCCACGCTGGATGATAACAGGTAGAAGAGTGCAAATGGGAAGGCTGTGTGAACTGTTGATGACAGATGGAGAGCGAGGATAGGATGGTTGTGTGAACTTTGGTAATGAATATTCAGAGAGCGCAGAAAAAAAGTTGATAAATTCACAATAGCTAGCCATGCGGTACCTGTAAAAAATACTATCGGCCAATGAATGTCACAGGAGGTGCCGTGGTGTAGTTGGTTATCACGTCAGTCTAACACACTGAAGGTCTCCGGTTCAAGTCCGGGCGGCGCCATCAATCCTTGACTTTATTACTCATTAAACCTTGTGGCCCCTCTGTTTCATTATGTTGTCCAAAAATATAGGAATAATTGATCAAATAAGACTAGTTTTGCACATTTGGATTAAGCACAGAGGTGGTTTCCAGTTCATGTTGTCCAAAAATAGGAATAATTGATCAAAGAAGACTAGTTTTCACTCTCTAAATTGCCCCTCTGTTTCATGATGTTGTCCAAAAATATAGAAATAATTGATCAAATAAGACTAGTTTTGCACATTTGGATTAAGCACAGAGGTGGTTTCCAGTTTATGTTGGCCAAAAATAGGAATAATTGATCAAAGAAGACTAGTTTTCACTCTCCAAATTGCCCCTCTGTTTAATGATGTTGTCCAAAAATATAGGAATAATTGATCAAATAAGACTAGTTTTGCACATTTGGATTAAGCACGGAGGTGGTTTCCAGTTCATGTTGTCCAAAAATAGGAATAATTGATCAAAGAAGACTAGTTTTCACTCTCTAAATTTTACTAAGTTGTAGCACATTTGGATTAAGCACAGAGGTGGTCTCCAGTTCAAGTCTGGGCAGCGCCATCAATCTTAATTATACTCTTGCAACCTTGTGGCCAAACTGTTTCATGATGTTGTCCAAAAATAGGAATAATTGATTAAAGAAGACTAGTTTTCATTCTCCAAATTTCCAGAGCTTACTACGTTGGAGCACATTTGGATTAAGCACAGAGGTTACTAAGTTGTAGATCATTTGGCTTAAGCACAGAGGTTACTAAGTTGTAGAGCATTTGGATTAAGCCTCCGAGAACACTATTGATTTATACTCTCACAACCTTGTGGCCAACTTGTTTCCTGGTGTTTTCCATAATTAGTTGTAGAGCATTTGGATTAAGCCCCTGAGACATAACACTCTTGATTTATACTCTTACAACCTTGTGGCCACTTGATTTATACTCTTACAACCTTATGGCCCACTTGTTTCCTGGTGTTTTCCATAATTAGGATTATTTTGTTTTTGTTCTTCCAATTTAAAGGACATGTTGGTGAGTTTTGATTCAATTATATATACATGTATGACAAGATCATTTAAAAATCTTTTTTGGTGCAATTACACATAGAGCATTACCTCCAAATAACCCTGACTCCAGTGAGCTTTTCCCAGTAGTGAAAAACCTTTTCCTCTTCACCAATGATCCAAACCCTTTAGGCTAACTATAACTTTATAAAACATGTTAAAAATTCCTAAATATTAAAAAAAAAAGAAATTGGTGCAATTGCACATTGAACATTACCTCCAGATAACCCCATGGCTCCTTTGAGCTTTGCCCACTAGTGAAAAACTCCTTCCTCTTCACTAATAATCCAACCCCTTTGTGCTAACTATAACTTTATAAAACATTTCAAAAAATCCTAAATATTTAAAAAACTGTATAAGTGTAATTACACATTGAACACATGGCTCTAGTAAGCTTTGCTCACTAGTGAAGAACTCCTTCCTCTTCACCATTGATCCAACCCCTTTCTTAGGCTTTTTTATCAAAATAAGCGGTTGATAAAATAGTTAATAAATGGAAATGCTTAGAAAGATAAAAAGCTAATTGTACATATTGAACCTGCTATAAGTATCATGCACAAACAATAGGGTCAAAATTTGTCACTGCACAGAAGTGAAATTGATACCACATTAAATAATATCGATATTATCAACCATGCAAAAGTAATCAGTATTATCTATCACTTCCTATAACTTTTGGTTTCTTGACCAAACAAGAGCCTCAAAGTGAGAGAATATATCGTAAGGGAAGTATCTTTTTTCACAAATACAATCAGATAAGTATCTGCCAATGCACATAAACATGTAAAAACGTGTCTAAAGAGCAGACTCATTAGCGGTGTGAGCTTCACTCTTTAATACACAATCATCATATTGGTTAAGGTGATATTTCATCCATCAGTACCAGATAACAAGAAGTTTTGGCAAATATTTGGAAATAAACAGCATATGGTCAAATTTCTTTGTAAAACAAGACATTGAAAAGGAAGATTTTATACCAATTCCTCAAAGCGATTTTAGTACAAAATTCCCTATCCTTCTAGAATCTTTGTTTATTCAAGATGAGCACATAAAGAAGAATCATCATTCTAAGGAATCATTAATTAGAAAACTTCCAAAGGTCTCACAAATAAATATTGGAACTCAAGATAAACCAAATTATTTGAATTTGGGAGCTATCTATAGCATGAGTGAAGTTAATCTATACATCAAGCTTTTCAAAAACTTCCAAAGTATCATTACATGGACACATCATGATGAGTGAAGTTAATCTATACATCAAGCTTTTCAAAAACTTCCAAAGTATCATTACATGGACACATCATGATTTAAAGGAATATGACAAAAATATTATTCAACATTTCATTCCTTTAAAAGGAGCTAAACTAGTTAGACATAATCCAAGGATAATTAATCCCAAGTCGAAGCCTTTGGTCAAACTAGAAATTGAAAAGATGGAAAGGGCATGAATTATATTTCAATTAGACATTCTAAATTGGATTTCAAACCTAGTAGTATGTAGAAAAAAGAATGGGCAAGTCCAATTATGTCTTGACTTTTAAGACCTTAAAAAGGTTTCTCTTAAAGATAGCTACCCCTCACCAAATAGGGAGATGTTGTTAAAACGAGTCACTGGTTCTATAGTATTGTCTATGCTTGGTGGATTCTTTGGGTACAATTAAATGTTGATTATTGATGAAAACAAACATAAGGCATCTTTACTATACCTTGTAGATTTGAATTTCGTTTGAATTAAAGATTGTTGAGCTACATTTCAAAGGACCATGAATCATGCTTTCGAAGATATTATAGGAAAAATCATGGCAGATTATCAAGATGATTTGATTTTTTATCCAAAGTTAAAAGAAAATCATTTTTCACACCTATAAGAAGTTTTTAAAAGGTGTATATTGTATGGTATATCTTTAAATCCAAAGAAATGTCTATTTGTAGTTTCAAAAGGAAATTGTTGGGTCACATTGTTAGTGAAGATGGAATATATATAGCCCCCAAAGGGGCAATTCGATTGGTGATGGTCGTGATATGAAGTCTTTGTGAAGTGTGTGATTTGAGGTTCAAATCCCCCTTGATTAACCTTGTGGGCCATGTTTGGAGGTACGCATGGGTTCACCTAGAGGTTAATATAGTGGTAGCAGTCGAAATTGACCCCATGTTATGTGAGTATAAGCCCTACCCAATTATTGATTTCTTTAGATACCCAAAAAAAGAAGAAGATTAAATATATGTAAATGTCGTGAGAATCAAATCCATAGTTGAATAACAAGTCGCAAAGTTGTTCAATCATTCTTTGGAAAAAATAACTTTGTCAAAAGATTTGTACTAGATTATGCTTCAATTGTAAAACCAAAAAATAAATTGCTCAAGAAAAACAAATCTTTTGAATGGTTTGATGAAACGCAAAGTGTAGCACAGCCAACTTCTAATGTCGTATTAGAGTTATGGGACATAACTAGACCTAAATTTTAAAGTTTATTATGAATATGGAGTTATCAAATTCCTTTTTCTCCCATCACTTCATATCACATTTATGATACCCTCGTTGTCTTCTACTTGTCAATATTTGTCCAACAATATAAATTTTATCTCATTATGAGCTTCGGGCACAAAGTTATGCCCATTGGAAAATCTACCCCTTGAGGGCCACATCAACATTCATACATGCCACATGAATGACACATGGCAACCTTTGGCCACATGTCACTCTCGCATTGATCCATGTCTATTGACAGTGCATCATATCGAAACCCTATCATACCATGGTTTTCATAAAAGGTGTGTTTCCAATTCTCTGGTGCACCACTGTCTCAATATATCAATATGTCAATATGACATGATATTCTGATATCTCGATATGCCAATAGGTACTTATAACAACTCAACATGCCACATCATTCTCTAACACCCAATAATAGTTTGACATGTGTCAAATGCTGACATTTCCTTTGACATGTAGCATTCATTTTTGTATCGTGTTTGGTATTAAAATGTCATATCTAGCTGACATGTGTCCTCCAATAGCACTTCCACGCCATCAGTTCTGACATCATTTGATGTCATTCTTCAAGATTTTATGGTACATCAGTATCTAGTCCATAATTTAACACACCTAAAAATAGAGACATTATCATCGTGTCAATATATTACTTGGAACTCCGCCATATTTTCCTAAAAAAGGTCATCTCTTTTTGTCTTTTGGTGCCCTGATATTCTAATAAACCCCTTTGTGGACTAGGTCTTGGTCATGGCTCCCACCAGGCCATGTGACTAGGGGCTAAGGTTGAGACTTCCATACTCCAAATTCCAAGGGGTAAATCCCCAAATTTTTCCCAATTACTTTTGAAATAGAGCCCTTCAACCACTTCCAAAACAAAACAAACCACTTCCTTTAACCATGAAACTTTAAGTTTCCTTGTCTCTATCACTAATGTAATAGAGAGGGGCATATAAGCTAGAATATCTCTAGGGAAAAAGGAGCCTTAAGCACTCACCAATGCACACTTCATCATTTTAGATGATAGACTACTACTATCATAGTCAATCCTTACAACCGAAATTTAAGATCATAGTTCATGCATGCATAACACTTCATGATTAAATATAATCATTGAAAAGGTTTTCGTCGCAGACAACAACATATTCATGAAAGGAATACTATTCAACATTAATAAATTTATCCTAACTGCTCAGCACACTACTCATTCAATAGAAATTATACACTACGTTTAAGCTCATCATCACATTTATACCTGGTAATCTAGCATATCAATAAGCAGGACATTGTAAGAAGTAATTACATTTCACTAACAACAAGATACCTTTCACTTATATGATTCAATTAAACTCATTGGGAACTGAACAAGGGACAACCACTTTCCACTCAACTATAGGCACAACTACACCACAAGTTTCTTGTAGGATGGAAACCCAGAATTTGAATCTGATTTCTAAAGGATGCTTCACTCAAGGAATTTGAACAAGGGTTCAACTCAATATTATAGTATGAAGGCCATTTTCCTTCACTTTTCTAGGATAATGATACAAAAAAATATGGCCACTAAAGGCTTGCACAACATAAAATGAAATCCCTTCAATACTTCCTATGTTCCTTCAACAATCCTCCTTCTCTTTAGTGCTTCTCGTGCCTAATAAATCCAAACAATCAAGTTCCTCTTAGTCTACCTGACTCATTATGAGGGCCTCCTCATCGATTTCCTTAATTAAGATAATTCAAGCATGGACTCCTTCAAAGGTATCTTGCTCAGGGGACTGTTCTTTCCCCCTCTATCCAAGTCACTATCTTGCAGCTTCTATGGTCCAATTTCCAAACACAAGTTCACATGTTGCCTACACATGATGGGTTCAACTTCGACACTCAACCTCTCTTTAGTTAGTAATGCATCACACACTTCTCTCTTTCTCTAATCACTACAATGGCAAGCCCTTCGCTCACGAGTGTTTCCTCCCTATATGAGATTTTTGGGGTCTCTCCTTGGGCTAGGAAGTCAATCGAGACTCTATTGTATGATACATAGCCCATGCTTGGGGAAATCTAGTACCTATTTCCCTATCTCTCTCATAACCACTTGGTAGTTAAGTAGATCAACTAGAATGTTAGGGTTTAGAATTATTAATTTTAATGAAGATAAGAAAATTTATAATCCCCCTTAAATTCATTCTCAAGCATTCTATCCTTTCAAACATCGAGATCTATATCGGTTGGTTATTCTCTTCAGTTACAACAATTTATAATTTAATTAATAGGATATTCACATCAAACAAGTTTGGAAATATATCCATGCTAGTCCTCCAACATTATCATCCTTTAATTAAATTTACAAACTTGAGGATTAGAAAAGGGACACTACAATCCCCCCCACCCCCTTGAAGGAACACCATCCTCAGTATTATACTATCCATAGAATTGAATTTATACAAAGAACGTAAATGGGTATGCCTTTTCATGGCATCATCCAATTCCCATCTTGCTTCATCTATTCCAAATTGCTTCCATTACATCTTAACCTTCATAATGTCTCGATTCCAAAGCATAGTCTCACTCTTATCGAGTATGCACTAAGGTTTTGGCTGGAATTCTCCTTTGGGTTCCACCCATATAAAATCATAATCATTAATATGATTAGCGTCATGTATATATATTATAAAGCATGATATATTAAACACATTATGTGCCTTTATTGTGAGAGGAAAGGCAAGTCAATATGTTATTGTCCCTACTCCCTCCAAGATCTGGAAGGATCCACAGTATCTTGGTGCTAACTTGGAACATAATCCCACTATTAAGGAACTTCTCCTTGGCCTGATTTGGAAATGTACATGCTCTCCCACTTGAATTTTTTTATGAATCCTATTCTAGTCTACATAAATCTTCTATCAGTTTTGAGCTACCTTCAATTTATACTATATGTTGATTACTTCATGTTCTATTTCTTTTAACATATTTGGCACAAGTATAACTCTATCCACTGGATTATCCCAATTGATATTCATATTGCACTTCCTACCAAACAAGGCTCCAAAAGGGCTCATCTTTCATGACTCTTGATAGCCATTATTATAAGCACATTCTACCAAAGGTAGAAAATACTCCCACCTCTTGTGTTGGTGCATAACATACATCCTGAGCATGTCTTCCAATATTTTCTTCACCCTTTTTGTTTGTTCATCATTTTAATTGTGATAGGTTGTCCTAGATGCTAATTAGGTTCTAAAAGCTGTAAATAATGCCTTCCAAAAATTCAAGGTAAACTTTGCATATCGATCAAATATGATCTTCTTGGACATGCCATGTAATCTGGGAATCTCCTTCAACGAAATATGGGAAATATAAATTTCCTTATAAGTTGATGTTCCTTGCTCAACTTATCCACTACCACTATGACCCCATCATATTAATTGGGGTTTTTTGGTAGACCATTGATGAATTCCATTGATATGAATTCCCACTTTCATTTTGGAATTGGTATTGGTTGCAACAACCCTGCTCGGTGGTTGCATTCCACTTTGACATGTTAGTGTTCTAAAGATCTAGCAATATATTCAACAATGTATGTCTTCATCCTTGACCAATAGTATATTTTTTTTGGTGGCTTTTATCATCTTTTGATATCCTAGGAGACCTGCATATGGTCTTCTATGACACTCATCCATTATGAGCTTCTTTAAGTTAACTACATTAGGTATGTATAGTTTTCTCTTGTTGTAGCGGCTACAACCACCCTCCAAAATTTTGGCCTGCACCCAATTTCGGAGCCTCCCTTGAGAGTTTCATTTGATGATTTCACACACTCGAGTTCACTCTGTGAGCTCGTGTGAGTCTTCGCACCCACCTTGCTTGATAATTTCACCCAAGTTTTTGCATGTTGATGTCAAAGTCATGCTTGCGACCATGTGCTGGCTATACTCAAAGTCTTCTCTTCGTATGTACTTGTTGTGTTTGCTATGAAAACATATGTCGCACTCACACATAGAGTTGTTGGGTTGTGTTATATTCTTTCCATGACTAGCCCACATAGTTAATCGGGGAGTTAGAAGGGGGGCAGAGCCTCCCCTTCATTGCGTTGATTGCGTAGCGGGAGGAATCATAGGTGGTTTGAGGGGTGCAAGTAACCCCACTCTATGGGGCTCTATGTTAGGTTGGGCAGACCTACCTATGGTTTTGTGCATTATTTCACACATGGTTTTGGACACGATGGTTTTCGATCCATGGTTTTGGACGTGATGGTTTTCGGTCCATGGTATTGGATGCTTCAACATGTATAAATATGTATTGTAACATTGAAAGGAACATATTGAAAAATCAAGCTGGTAGTCTCGGTTTTGGGATCCAGGGGAAATCTCTGTGCATATGTGTTTTTATGTGTTATGCTCTCGCATTGCTTATTTTTTTGTGATTTAGAATTCATATGCAGGTAATTTCTGTACGGGGTTAAAAACTACATTTGCTATCAGAGCTATTTTGGCTTCAAGAGGACGCCTTTGTTGCTGAGGGGTTTCACTCGGGCCTATGGTAGACCCTGTTCAGTGGGAGATCTGCGAGATCGATTCTAGTGGTGAAAGAAGATGGCGAGCAGCGGAAAGATAGAGATTGAGAAATTTAATGGTCAAAGTTTTGAGTTGTGGAAACTCGAGATGGAGGATCTATTGGTGGATAAAGATCAGTGGATCGCGGTAGATCCGGATACTAAACCAACAGGAGTTTTTGATGAATAATGGAAGAAGTTGGATCAGAAGGAAAAGAGCACAATATGATTGTGTGTCTTGGATTCAGTATTGTTGTGTATCAGGGGAAGCTACAATGAAGGCTTTGTGGGACAAGTTAGGGACTTTACCAATCTAAGTCTCTGGTGAATAAACTGTTCCTACGAAAAAAATTGTATAACCTGAGGATGAAAGATCGAGACTCGGTGATAGAGCATCTGAATGCGTTTAGTATTGTGGTAAGTCAGTTATCATTTGTTGATATCAAAATTTCAGATGAAGATAAGTGCATCAATTTGTTGTGTTCTCTACCAGATTTGTGGGATAGTCTGGTTATTGCAATAGGTAGCAATGTAACTGCCTTGCAGTTTGATGAAATAGTCTCATCCTTGCTGACAGAGGAAATGAGATGGAAAAATATGGAGATCCAGAACGGTGATGCCTT